>OOIL02000450.1:3857731-3890768 GCA_900332095.2 Cuscuta campestris | reverse complement strand
TATATATATATATATATCTATGTATATATATATATATATGTTTTATAAATATATGTTTTAATTAAATTTTAATAAAACATAATACAAGTTCAAGCATGAGAAGAAAAAAGCAGAAAGAGGAAAAAAAACCGAAGGAAGGATATTAGAAGTCTATTGGCAGGAGAAGTCTGGAGTAGAAGAGAAGGCTGATAGAGTGATATTAAGCTGGTTTCCGATTTAATTTGGGAATAAATAAAAGAAGAAAGTTGTTTCCGATCAAAATTGGGAGTCTCGACAGACGCGACTCTCCAATTGCAATTCCGGACGCGATTGGGAGAAGATTTCAAAGCGACGCTATTTGGGCTTCTCACAATCGGCGATTGTATGCGCTCCTGCGTTTTCACGATCTGAATCGCCGATCCAGACGATCCCAGTGGATTACGCGATTCTGCTGCCGCGCCGGATCGAGAAGCTCCCGGCGATCCTCAGACTCGTAGACTCGTACGAGTCAACTCGCGAGTTTGACTACCATGATTTGTGCCCATTCCCAATGGAGCTTAAAGAACCAAATTTCACAATGTTTTAACTTTGGGTAAATAATGGATTAAATAAAAATCTTCTTGCTTTCTATGAAGTTTTAGACAGTAGATGCAATAGTGCATCAAGGGCCTAATAGAAACCATCTCTATTTTATGGGGGTAAGGTTGTGTACATCTTGACCACACGGAATTCCGTGATATTGGGATTATATTGATTTATTGCTGCTGTTGGTCTCAAAATTTTAATTTCAAGTTTCACCAAACTTTGTCTATATAGTTTCACTTCAATAGTAAATTTCTAGGTATTCAGTTGAATAGGATTCACAGGTTGATTTTGACTTTTTTGCAAGATCAGATAAATGTTTAAAATAAAGAAGGCCATTTTTGTAAAAAGAGCTTTGTGAAATACAGAAATTACTCTCATTTATAGCATGTGTAAGGCATATAAGTGCTTGTTTTTTGGGTAATATATTACCATCAAGATCTAATTGAAACTAATACCATCAAGTGTTAAAGGTAAATGTGAAACTACTAAACATTGAAAATTTTGAGAAAAAAAAATCTTAACTTTTGAAAAAACATAAAATTACTTCACAATTGCCGTATGAACAATTTTAAGAGAAAAGGGGCCATTCATATAAAAACCATTCTTAGACGCCTTAGATATCTTAGGCAAATTAAAATTATGAGGTTTGAAATTCATAGCATACAATGCGTGAAGAATACAAAAAAAATACAAGACTTACCTGCTATATACAAGAAATAGCAAGTGACCATATGGTACTTGATAAATCTGCCAACAAGTTTATATAGGAACTTGTCTGTTGTGACAGTATTGACAAGACTTTGGCTGAGGATGCGGCCATAAATATAAACCATTGCTGTAAAGAAAAAGTGCCTACAAGTACAAGGAAATAAGTAAAGTATCAAGCATAAGAATGACATTAGACCGGGGGTGATAATTAGTTTCATAATCACCGATACAAAATTATTAATTCCATAATACGGAGTAATAAATATATGACACAAGCAGGTAGATCACACAAATTCAAGAAATATGCAATATCTATATCCAGGAAAAAGAAAAAAGTGTGATGCCCCAAAGAGTAACATATGCCCTTCCTCAATGACCTCAGGATGCCAATAGCTAGTCAATAGATAGCTGGTTTTACTCACCAATTCAATAATCTGAACCCAGGGAGCTGCTGGTTTTCATGATCTCTTCTAAGTAGATTGAACAACTCTTTTGTCATGAAGATTTGGAGAACAACAATTACGGCACAGATATACAGGTGACCCATGTAAATTATAAAGGCAAATCCACCAATCATCCACACAGATGAATATCCCCGTATCAGCATTGATTTGTACTTGTTTTGATCATTGACAAGTAAATGATCACCATTTTCTCTAACAGCCTCGCCAGGAACCTTTAATTTCAGTAGTAAATTATCAAAATAAGAGTTAAATGTCATTGCATCTAGCCCAACTAAAACTGAAGACTATCTAAATGTAACTATAACGAGAGCTAATAGAGTGGGCTATAAGTTGACACTTGATAACGAATGTGAGAATATCATTCACGACCACCCAATTTCTCATCATAGGCTACATGGAAAATTTCAATTTTAAAGAACATCAAAAAAACCCACGAAAATTTCCCTTACCTCATTTGAGCCTCTGCGGCGACGTAAACGTCCTCCAGGCCCTGCTTGGGAGCCATGATTACGTTCTTTATGCATATCTTATGCCTCCACTTCTCCCTCCGCTAACAAAGCAATTTATGTACACATAAATTTACAACTGAAGAAGCATCTAAGAGTGACAAAACAGTTCAAATTTAAAAACAATCAGAACCATGCATTGGTCTCCAAACAAACCAAAGCATAATTTAGGACTCCTACAGTCCTACGTAATTATGCTCTGAGTGTTTATTCGGAAGAACATTGTTAAACCAATTACTCTGTAAGTAACTAGACATTAAGTATTACAGAAAGTTGTTTTGATTATTATAGGTTTAATTGAAGGTAGGTAACAACACATAATCACGAGAACAGCCCTCAAACATTTATATGGGATATGATATACGGAGTATTAAAAAAAGTGCATAAAATTAAACACAAAATGACGAGAGAAAAAAAAACACATCGCGTGAAACAAAACCTAATCGCAGGAGTCGTCGTCTCTCCGTGTTTCTTCAGAAATCGCCGGTCACCTGCGGCTGTGTCGGCGGCCTTGGCTGCGTTCGCTTCAGGGGCTCCGATCGTCGCCGTTTGCCTCCGCACAGCGGCAAGATAGAAAATGGAGTTGTACCTTCCCCTGCCCCGTTCCCCAATTTGGTGGACAACCCAAATGTACTTCTACTGTTAAAGACTTCTCTTTTACTCTCAATCGAATCCCTACTTTTTTATTCACGGAGTAGGTGATTCTATTTGGTTGTAGTCATGCTTTATTTTATTAACTTTAGTACACTTATGTCATAAAAAAGGATTAATTTGTCACTAAAAAGATCAATATTTCATGTGTAAATTTTGAATTAAGATTTGATTATTATGATTTTTTTAGTTTTCCATAATTTTATTTATTTATATGTTTTTCTTATGTACTTTGTATTCTATAGAATAATGTATTTTTCTCACTTCTTATTCTTGTTATAATTTTAATATGATTTTAAGAAATCACTCCAAATAAGTGTAAATCATACTCGGGTAGCCGTAGCATTTATTCTTAAAGTATGTGTTCTATTTTTTTATCCCAAAATAAAAATTTATATTGTGACATTATGGGTATGTATAACGACATCTCGCTGCATTTTTTGGTACTATATATTCACATTAATGTCATTATAACTCCTATTTTGAAATTAAAAAAATATAGTGCTTCTATTTTAATTTTTTCTTCATGTTTTACTCCTAGTCTAGCCATTTTCCTTATATTCTTTTCCTTACGTATAGCAAATCAAATTTAAAACTTGCAGCTAAGTCATAATTGAAATACTTTTTCCGTCTCAAATTAAATTACATGTTTATAATTTACTTTGTTAAACTTTATATGTTTTACTTCATATTTTCATTAGTTATTTGATAAAATAAAAGTCATGTCACCACTAGTTTTGTTGATCTTTTGCTGTAATCTTTAAATATATAATTTTTATTTTTAAATTCAACATTAATATAAAATTATTTAAAAATTATTTCAGTCGAACATTGTAATCCGAAAGAGACGATTTAAATTGGTACAGATAGAATATAAAGTTGGTAAAAAAACTAAAGTAGGAGTAAAACATTGAAAATATATCAAAATAAAAGTTTCATATTTCTCAAATATGAGTTAAAATATTTTTACATGAAACTCATATTTTGTTACTTTTCTATGTTTTACTCCTTTTAAGGTGAATTCTTTATAAAATTTGGAGTTTAGGCCGGTATTGTTGTTAGTTTTAGGGGCTGTTTGTTTCAGCCTCTTAATGGTTCAGATGTCTGAATGATTCAGCACTTAATGGTTCAGACGGTTTGTTTCAACCTCTTAATGGTTCAAATGTCTGAATAGTTAAGAGATTTGCCTCTGAATGGTTAAGTATTATACAGAGTCTGAATGGTTAAGAGCTCTTATCTGAATTGATCAGACATTTGCCTCTGAATAGTTAAGCAATATACTAGCTCTTAATGATCCAGACCTCTTACTGGTTCAGCACTTAATGGTTCAGACCACCTCTTACTGGTTCAGCACTTACCTATTCAGAAGTTGCCAAACAGCCCCTTAATATTAGATGTAAGATGCGTACATGGACATTGACAATATTGACTTGGTGGTTTCATTGAAAGAGCTTGAATCTTTATAAGGATTCGTTTGGTAGACGAAATTGATAGAATTAAAATTGATTTTGGAATTGAAATTCTATAGAACTAATTTCGATTAAATTGAATTCTCCATTTTTAATTCATTTTTCGCACTATAAATTCTAAATCACCAAGGTTCCCATGACATTGTCCGGCAATGTCATGTGATGACCCGAGGGTGCTCCGGTGCCCATTCATAAAATTGACGGTTCTTACCCCCCCTAACCCCCTTCAATTGCACCCCACAAGTTGATTTTGACTTTGGAGTCAAATTTTGACTCCAAAGTCAAAATCAACTTGTGGAGTGCAATTGACGGGGGTAGGGGATGTATTCAGGTCGGGGCGGGGTGAGGGGTTTATCGAAAGGATAGGAATCGTCAATTTTACGAACGGGGCAACGGAGCACCCCCAGGTCATCTCATGACATTGGGTTCCTATGTCATGGGAACCTCACTCATTCTAAATATACAATTACGGAGTATTGTGTAACCAAATAACATAATTCGAATTATTGCTTTTAATTCTAGTTTCATAGTTTAAATTTTGTGTACCAAACCAACTTAAGTATAAATAATTTCTTTGTGAATTGAATACATATCAATCTTCCCTTTTATGTTTCTAAACATTTTTTGTTCAAAAGTTTATACATTAGACCTCCCTTTCTATTTTATTGGTGCTTGACTTGAGGCTGTGATCCCTAGTGAAGGCATATTCTTATCTTGTCTCACGCACTTAAAGCAATGGAGGACTAAAGACTAAAGAGCCCGTGGATGCATGATATTCTTCTTAAGCATAGCTTTGGAAACACACACACATATACATATATATATATAAATATATATATATATATATATATATATAATGATACGTAGTACTTTGTACCCTACAAAAAAATTCACATTTTTTTGAAGGAAAAATTCCATCGCAACTACGTCATTTTCTGTCGTGTTAGCCCTTTGCGATGGTTTTGCCACGGAAAAAATTTCGTCGCATCTTTTTTGGGCGCAAACTATATATGTTGCGACAAAAAAAACTTAAAGTCGCCACAAAACCAGCAATGGAAATTACAACAAATATTGTCTCTCGCGATCTTCTATGACGAAGTTTGCAACAATGTATTCTTGCTTGAAAAATAGCCAGAATATATGCGTTAAATAATTTTTGTCGCAAATTCTGTCACGAAAAATTAAAATGCAAAACCAGCATGGCACTAGCGAATCCGAATTTGGATCCAATTCATGCAGGGAAATTCAAATTACAACCATTCATTAATAATATTGTACAAGAGCACTATATAACAAACACAATGCAACCCCCCCCCCCCCCTCCCCTTCTTTTGACATTAACATTCGTTGTCATAATTCATAATATGATAATAATGGGCTACGGTTTTCTGTTTAAAAAATGATGATTCTCGTACATTTAGATCCCCACGAGGATTTGTTCTCCAAGACTTATTTTTCTGCTTAATACTAATAATTATTAAAATCAGATCTAATTAGATCAAATCTAATCAGATCACATAAGAACTTAAAAAAATCAAGCCTAGAGAACAGAGCCTAAACCCTCCCTACCCCCTACCCACCCAACACCCCATACACACCTCCCCCAATCTTCGATTGACAAGAGTAGGTAAAAGACATATTAAGGGACTTTTTTCAGGAAACAATTGTATCTTGGTTAAATAATTCCTGAGGCTTTACGTAACACCTCGCGGTGGAGGTGTCGTGATCCCGATTGGTAGGCCAGGTGGCATGGAAGAATCACGCATCGCCCTTTTTTGCTGTGATTCGTTCGCGTGATAGTAGTTAAACTAGTTTTTTGCTATAAAAAAGTAAAAGCACAAAATTTGTTCAAAAACTGAGTTTTATTTCTTTTTTTCTAAAATTATGTCATATGATGAAGCAACATTATGTAAAAAAAAAAGTAAATAGGATAAATAAGTTTTTATTGATTATTTAATAAAATCATCACGGGAATTTTTTGTTCCTTTTTGCATTTTTATTGATTATTTAATAAAATAAAATATTTTTGTCATTTCTTGTTTTTAGAACTTTTGACGTGATTTTTAAATATACAATTTTATTTTTTATTCCTACGTCAAATTTAAATAAAATGAATTAAAAAATTTAAAAATTTGTGATATTGCAATCCTTTTAGGATGGAGGAAGTATTAAGTAGAAATGAAAATTTAATCGTTACATTGGAAATGAAACATTACTAATATAAAATGGATGAGATAACGAGTGCAATCACTCAATCAGTACTAAGCGAAACAAAATCATTAAGGATGTTCTTATCCATTTACAAAATTCTCACTAATGAGCTTATATAAGCATAATTAATTACGGAGTTAATTATCACGGAGTTGCAAGGCCGTGTTTGGTCGAATGTACATCACACTTTAGCGAGTGGAATAATTGCAGGATTTGCAGTCCCCGAGGGACCGAGCGCTGATCTATGGCGGCGGACAAAAGCACGGGAAGTCAGCCGCCGACCCGTCGGACTCAACCACCGCCACCGGTCCAAGAGAATCCCCGGCGTCGCCTTCAATGCTCGCGAGGATTTTGAACTCCCTTTTCAGGAGCCCGCCGCCGCCGCCGACGTCCGACCACCGCGCGTCCAGCACCTTGAAACGCAACGCCGCGTCTTTCTCAATCCTCGTCAGATCGTCCCTCTGGAACATCGCCGGTTTCTCTGCATCTCCTCCCACATACTTGTACCCCGGCATCTTCGACTGGTGAAGGTAAATGACGTTCATCGGTCCGCAGCTCAAGAGCACCGCCGTCGGGAACACCCGCCTGACGACTCCGACCAGTTTTTCGCCCGGCGTCGGTAGAAAGCTCCGGAAATTGTACTTCACCGGAATGATAACGATTTTCGACAATGGAAGCAGCTTTAGGGTTCCTATTATCGTCATCAAAACACAGAAATTACTCAAATTGGCCGATTCACCTCCAATAAATACAAATTCCTGTTCTGAATAAGCTCACGAGCCGGAACTATACGTACCTATGCTGATGAATTTGGTGACGGAGAGAAAGTAGCCGCAGAGTTCGTGAGCTCTGGTGCGGCGGAGGTTCTGCAGAACTTGGATCACCACCGCGCTGGTTCTGATTTGTCCTCCCGTCTTCGCGACAACGTCGAGGGGGAATGCCACCAGGTCTTCGCACCCGAACTCCTTGATCATCTTCTTCCCTCCGAGGCGAATTTCAGAGTTTATCGCCGAGAAATTTCCAGAAATTCGGATGCAGAGAGACGGAGAATGAAGAAGGGAGAAGGAGGAGGGGATAGTGTGGGTGGAGGTGCACAGATGGAAGCGTACACGTGTGGAGAAAATGTGCGGTTTCCCTCCCTTTTTTTTTTTTGGTTTCAAAATTTTCGCCCTCGCCCGAATTGAAGTTTCGAATTCACTTGGTCATGTTTCAAAATTTTTGGATCCCTGCCCATAACATTTTAAGGAGTATCATCCCTAGATTTTTCAAATTTGTTTTCCCTTTTCATATATTTGTGTATTCCAACCGTCAATAGTCAATACACATGGAAAGACAAAAGTTGAAAAAGATTCCGACATAGTGAAGATTTTTGGATCTGACCTCACAAAATAAAAAACGCCGTAAGTAACTTCTATTGAAAAAATTTCAGACGCATTTTTTTTCTTAAAGGAAGTCGATGACTTCCTTTGAAATTACTTTTTGAGTTTAATCAGCATTGTCATGGAAAGTCTAGCGTGCTTCTCTCTTGCCGAATATCTCTTGTTATTTTTTTAATTCCTCAAAGGAAGTCGACTTTCTTTGGTATTATTTTCTGACTAGCTCACTTTCTCATCTTTTATTTGTTTTTGTTTTAACTTAATTCTCACTCCATTCGATTCTACTTCACGTCTTATTTTTTTAGAATTGATTTAATTAGTGAAATAATTAAAATAAGAACTCATACACGATACAACTTTTTTGACATAACAAAGTTTTAAAAAAAAGTTACATTCATAACATAAATGAGAGTTGCTCAATAAAACTCAACAAAAATAAAAAGCTAATCTAAAACAACAAATGATTTTAAAACCAACACATAGAAATACGAAAAATCAATTTTGATGCCTACCAACTCTGTCCATCTCTCCCAAGAATCAATTTCGCTGTCGACCAAAATATTTCTTCAGTGGAACTAACTAGGAGAAAATTCCTGATTGTTGTGAGAAAAAGTTGTTATCTTTCTTATTCTTCTGAAATATCTTGGTGATTTTAAGAGAAACTAAATGATTTTTCCACTACCACGCAAAACATGCTTTGCATCGTGTCTCAAGTTGATCAATGAGTTTATTATACAACATTGTGACAATAACAGTTATTACAAGTAACATTTGACAACCCTTTAACATGTTATTGAAGCTCTCTGAATTGTTGGTGGTAAGTATTCCACATCGATAACCGCCATTAATGTTGAGTTTGAAGCTAAGAAACATTTATTGTATTTTCAAGCATTCTTAGTTTATTCATAAAGAACAATGCAAAATGTTAATTCATAGCATTTCTTTTTCTAAGCTAGAGTGTGGTGAAAATAATTAATTATATGATCTGTAGGGTCCAAACAAATGTGTGTTTCATTATTCAAAGATTTTGGGTATAAATCCTATAAGCATTTGATCTATGTGATAGTGGTTGAAATTAAATAAATATCTAATTTAAAAATATTTTTTCGTGTGGTTTTGTTTTCATGTTTGTTTGCACGAAAGAGATGCAATAAAATGATAATATATGCTTTTGATTTTGGAAAACATGGTTTATCAATCTTTTTCTTACAATAAAATTTAAATTAAGAAAAAAGTTAAGTCCATAGAAATTTATGAAGTGTTTAAGTTTGTAACAAGTAACAACCTATTCTTGATTATGAGTTTAATTTGATCCAAACAATAATTATTAAAGTAAAAGTTTTGGTCTTTTCGGAATTTGTTTTTGGGCATCTTATGTTGGACATTTAGTTGAATAATGACTAATAGATAATGATCAATAGTCTTACATTGGGAAATAAAAACATATGGTCATATACTGAGAAAGTCATTATTTTAAGTCTTATTTAGATAAATTACCCTAATATTAATAAACTAATCATTTTAATTTCTTAATTTAAGTAGTAGGTTTATTTTCAAAATATGGTTCAAGTTTTACTATGTGTAATTTATATTTTTATTCAAGTTATAATTTTTTGACTTAAAAATATTAATAGGTATTTGAAATATTATTCTGTTATCATTCAGTGTATTTAATTTGTGAAATGTAAATTAAGTTTCATAAGTATTTCTTACATTACATACTCATTTTCAGTGTTGTATGCTTCTTTATTTAAAAGTACTTTGGATTTTCAAAAATAAAAGATTTTGTTAAGTTTTATAGTGTATATTAGATGCGTATACATTTAATTTATTACGATTTATACCAATATTGATATAAAACCATTTTGAATTATACCGAACTAGGATTTCAAAATCCGTACGATATAAAACATCACATCGAGTGCCCACTCATTCTCCGTATAAAAGATGTTGAGGCTTATATAAGGATAAAATAAATTTTTTATAATATGAGCAATGTAAAAAGCTAGAAATGCTTGGGATTAGATACACTAAGATATGCTGAAGTGGCATACCACTTACATCTCCATCTTATCTTCTCTCCGTCTAACAATAAATTTCTCAGTTACTATTACAACCTCTCGATAATTATTGTTTGCTTGCATATTTTTCATCAATTATTTGATAAAATAAAATATTCTTATCACATCATATTTTGTAAAGTTTTTGATTTAGTTTGGAACAATGTAATTTATTTTTTTTATCATATACCAATTTGTAAATAAAGTAATTTTAAAAAGATGAAATTTTCTACATTGTTCAAAATGGAAAATTTAGTATTGGATGGATTAAGTATTTTTTTATTCAAAATCCAAAAAAAAATGGTTCTCCTAAAAAATGGACGAGTTTCAAACATTTTTTTTTTTAAAAAAAAGTTTATTAATTTAGGGCAGGCTAAACATACTCCAAGAATCTCAGCTATGAGATTGCCACAATCGCAATAGACAATGGGGTTAAGCCCTAGCTTCGCGAATCCATATCACTGAAGAATTTGAGCGATCGCCCCAGCTATCTTTCGAATTCTGCTGATTTCTCCTACTGGGTCATCAATGGATTTCGTGGAGCTGGAGGCGATCGAGGGCCTCCGTTGGTCGTGGAACTCATGGCCCTATTCCAAATCTGAAGCTTCCGCTCTGGTAGTCCCCTTAGCGATCATGGCGACGCCATTGATGTCTTTCAACGAGCTCCCCGTTCTCCCTTACGACCCTCTCTGCTGCTCCGGTTGCGGCGCCGCTTTGAATCCCTATGCCCGCGTCGACTACCCGACCCGCACTTGGTCCTGCCCGTTTTGCAGCCAGAAGAACCCGTTCCCGAAATCCTACCTCGCCATCAGCGAGAACAATATCCCGGCGGAGCTTTTCCCGACGTACAGCACGGTGGAGTATCAGCTGGGGAAGAAGGGGCTGTTGACTCATAAAACCCGTTCATCTTCGAATCTGGTGTCCGGTTTCGGAAATGGATCCTCATCCCCATCTCCCAAATCAACCCGCGGATCATTTTCATCACTTCCCACATTTTCCAGCTTCCTGCCTGCTGTTTCTGGGCCGGTTTCTACCGGGCCGGCGTTTGTGTTTGTAGTGGATGCCTGTACGCCGGAAGAAGAGCTCAGGGCAGTGAAGAATGAGCTGCTGCATCTGGTCGCGCAGTTGCCGGAATATGTCTTGGTGGGATTGGTGGTTTTCGACTCCATGGTTAGGGTTTATGATCTCAGCTTTGCAGAGTGCTTCAGAGTTGTCGTTTTCCACGGTGAGCGCGAGCTCTCGTCTGAGCAGGTAGACTCTACATTGAGCTTTGTATCTCACTTTTACCATTGAGTTTTACAATATGAATCACTTATCATTGTTTGCCTGGTAAAATGTGTGGCTCCAAAACTCTGATTTTTGGTGTTATGAAGAAATGAAGTTAATTGATTGCAAGTTTGCTTATATGAGGGTGTTTGTAGGCATGGTGGCTTCTTGGAAAAGTAGAAATGTTAAGTTAGAAGCAGATATCACCTAGGGCCTGTTTGGTACTTTGGTGAATTGGCAGAATTGGAATTGAATTGAAATTGGAATTCTATATAATTGAATTCTCCATTTTCAACTCATTTTTTGCACTACCAATTCCGAATCCACATATTTTTGTGTTACCAAACAGCATAATTGGAATTGAAGTCTCCAATTCCAATTCCATGACTTGAATTCCGTGTACCAAACGGAGCCTTTATCTTAGCATTGTTGAAAAGCACTTGTATAGCTCAATTCGCGCAGCCGAAGCCATAATTCATAAGCTAACACAAATTGTTAAAAATTCAAAACTATATTTAGTTGAAGTTGAAGCTAATGTTGTTCTCAAACACAATTCCAGAGACCCTCTGTGTAATCTTCATTTGATAAATGGGGGGTTAAAAGAGTGTACGGCAAGGGGAAACGTTGGCTGAAAAACTGAAGTGTTTGAGGGTCTAAATTCGCAAAAATTATGTTTGAATTGGCTGGTATTGATGAATAGGATGAACCATTGTTAAGGGCATTGGTCTGGGACCTTGCCCAAGGACATGAAGTGAAACTAGAAGGAAGAGGAGGACATTAAGACCCTTCCTTACAAGAAGGGTATGCGAAATGCCAAAATATCAACACACAAAACCTTATAAAAAGGGTCCTACCCTAACCATGCTAGAAAACATGAATTCTTCTTAGAAATCCTTTTAGGAATATGGAGTATTTACTAAAATAGAATAATGCTGCTAATAGGAAATTTCTACTACTACTAACTAAATAATTAAAGGATCTGTGCTATATTTACTGTAACTTGAGCCATTTCAACAAAAAAAGAAAGTTTACTCACTCACTACCAGTTTCATTCTCAACCAATAGGTAGTAGTCTAGTCAAGTCAAGCTACCAAATGAGCCTAAACTTTTTGTTTGGTGGATAATCTTGCAGACAAACAGATATTTTAAGCTGCCAAACGAGCTCTAAGACATAAGTATGTTCCAGCATTATCGTATGACATTATTGTTTTTTGTTTGCTTCCGTTATAAATTCATAGAACAGAATCATCACGTCTCAAATTTTGTTGACTATTTGTAGAGAATTGATAGTCTTTCTTCTACATTTTGACTATTCTTTGCTGTTTCCTTTATCATACAGATCAAACAGCAACTAGGGTTTCATACCGTGAAGCACCAAGCCGTTCAGAAAGCTGGATTCTTGACATGTCTCTCTGAGGGGGAGTTCAACATATCTGCTGCAATCGAAGACATCCAACCTTCGCCACATGTCACGCCACATCACCGTCCCATTAGAGCCACGGGAGTTGCAATATCCCTTGCCGTAGGACTTCTTGAAGGATATTCAATCAACACGGGTTCCCGTGTCACAGTTTTCACTTCCGGGCCCGCTACGGTCGGGCCGGGCAAGGTGGTGGATTCGGATTTGAGAAACGCGATGAGAACTCACAAAGACATTGAACGCGGACGGGCAGTTTACTACGGGAAGTCCAATGGGTTTTACAAGAAAATCTCGGAGAGACTATCCGATTCATCCATTGTTCTTGATCTGTTCGCTTGTTCTTTGGATCAAGTAGGGGCAGCAGAACTTAAGGTTCCTGTGGAAACTTCCGGAGGGTTCATGATGCTCGGAGAATCGTTCGACTCCGATCAGTTCAAGAAATGTGTCCGTCACCTATTCACCCGGCGCGATGAGCTCGGGAATCTCGACATGTGTTTCGACGCGACGATAGAAATAGTGACCACGAAGAACGTGAAAATTTGCGGGGCTTTGGGCCCGTGCGTGTCGTTACGCAAGAACGAAAACGGATCTGCGAGCCACAAAGAAGTCGGCCACGGTGGGACCCATGCGTGGAAATCGAGCACTCTCACCAACAAAACCTGCATCGCATTCTACTTTGAAGTCGGGAGCGGCGGCGAACAGAGGCCCCGCGACAACTCCGCATTCTTCATTCAGTTCATAACGCGCTACCGACGCGCCGGTGATGCCGCTGGGGTCGTCCGGAAAAGGGTGACGACAGCGGCGAGAAGGTGGGCCAACGGGGCCCGCTCCGAGTCCGTCGCCGCCGAGTTCGATCAAGAAGCGGCGGCGGCGGCGGTCGCCAGGCTGGCGATCCACAAATTGGAGAGCGAGTACGGGGACGACGTCATCCGGTGGTTGGACAAGACATTGATCCGCTTCGCCTCGAAATTCGGCGATTACGTCCCGGAAGACCCGTCCTCCTTCCGTCTCTCCCCAAACTTCTCCCTCTACCCCCAATTCATGTACCATCTCCGGCGGTCTCAGTTCCTTGAGGTTTTCAACACCACCCCGGACGAGACGGCGTTCTTCCGGTTGATGTTGAACCGGGAAGGGGTGGTGGGGTCCCTTATCATGGTCCAACCGACGCTGTTCCAGTACTCTTTTGACGGGCCGCCCGTGCCCGTTCTCTTGGACGTCGGGTCGGTCGCCCCGGACGTCATCTTGCTGTTCGATTCCTACTTCTACATCGTCATACACTACGGGTCTCGGATCGCAGAGTGGCGGAAGATGGGTTACGACAAGCGGGACCCGCGGCACGAGAGTTTGAGGAAGCTGTTGGAGGCTCCGGAAGTGGACGCGGAGCAGTTAATGGCGGAGCGGGTCCCGGTCCCGAAGGTGATCAGGTGTGATCAACACAGTAGCCAGGCAAGGTTTCTTCTTGCCAAGCTCAATCCCTCTGTGACTCATCATAATAGTTCTTCAAAGAATGGAGGAGAGGATTTGAATGTTGTATTTACTGACGATATTAGCCTTCAAGTGTTCATTGAGCATTTGCAGGAACTGGCTGTCCAGGGATAGTTTATGTTGATTTTTGTGTAATTTGTACAGTTGTAACATTACTAATTGATATTGGCATTTGTTATACCCCTCCTTGTCCGAAAAGAGAATTCAGATTCTTTGGGCACGTTTGGCTGTGGATAATATTTTGGGGAAAAACTTTGATTTCATTTTTCTTTGTTTGATAACATGAGTGGTAGGAAAATATGAGTGCTAGGGGACTATAAGATTTTGACATTAAGGCCATGTTTGGTAAATGGCGGTTCACCCAGCATTTGGTATCTTTGACCATAAACGGCGGATTGAACTAGTCAAACCGCTAAATTAATTGTTTGTGATGGGTATATCCTTATACCCGACCCGGATAACCGAAAGAGACGGGTCAAAACATGACCGGTCACTTTCTTCAATCACCAAATGAGGACAACTCTTCGATTGGGACGGGTCAAAAATTGACTGGTCACTTCTCTCAAAAAGTGACCGGTCACATTTTGGGCGATAGCCAAATCGTCACCTAATGTTACAAAGGATATTCCGGAAGACCAAAGGATCCATTTCCGAATCCGGACACCAGATTCGGAAATGGAAGGGTAGGAACTGTCGATTTTACGAATGAGGCACCAGAGCACTCCCGGGTCATACCATGATATTGTCGAGGATGTCATGAGAACGGTCGCGAAATAAAAATGGAGAGAAGACATGCCAAAGAGTAATTAAAGAGCATCAAATGATTATTGATGGAAGAAGAAACTAACCCATGAAGAAGCACATGGCATGTTCCCTCCAAAAGAAGACTTTCATATCAAAACAACGCATAAATATGAATATTAAATTGTGTACAGAATAAATTATTGGAATTTGGAAAGTATACACAATACAATGCATCGTACGTACGAAGAATCTGAAGAGAAAGAGAGAGGAAGTGGGGAAGAAATAGAAGAGAGAAAATTTGAGATTCATTTCATAGATAAAATTAAAAAACACACAACCACTGTGACAGCAAAGACAATAATCTCGTACAACACCAATAATTAATTATTAATAGCACAAACCAAAACACAAAAATAATTACTCCGTAAAAAAATAGTACGAGTAGTTAATTAGATGTTACACTTAATTAACAAGCCACTAATTTGCAATAAATTAAACTAAACAAACCAGCAGATACACAATTCAAGTAGAGCTTAATTAATTACGGAGTACTCCGTATTAATTAAGGTTGTTCTACTTCTTGTCCATTACAACAAGTGTCTAATACAAAAACCAAAATGCTGGAGGATCCCAAACATTTGACACCAAATACACATTAAGGCTAATATGGACACACATACATTTAATGTCTATGTGTGTCTGTATTAACCTTGATGTGCATCGATAAAAGCTAGTAGTATATATGATATATATTTATATGATCGAGTATATTCGAATAATTAATAAATAAAATAAAATTACAGAAAGAAATTAAAGCTCAAACAATTATCACATTTAAGTAATTAACTTTCAATTGCATGCACAACTTGAATTGGGAGAGGAAATATGAATCTGCAGGCCATGCCATGTGACGATATATTTATTTATTTATTTATTTATTATTATTAGCTCCTTCTCTTGCACTTCTCCATAGCTCTTGGTGCTGCATTTCATTCAATAACAAGACTTTATGTTAGAATAATACAGTATAATTTAGGAGTAATTATTTTTACTCTATATTTTGACATATTTATTAGTACTAAAGATAAAAAGAGAATAATAAAACTTCTTCCATTTGAAAATTTTTCTTTTTATTTGACTTTTGATAAAAGTTTACTTTTTTCTTCTGAATTCTTCAAAAATTGCACGGTTTGTAAAATGTGGCCAGAATTACATTTGAAATTTTTTCTTTTTACTTCGCAGAATCTAATTATTTTTTATTTAGTTGTTGAGATCGATGCATATGTTGAAATATCTAACATCTTATTTTAAATAAATATTTAAAATTTTTTCCATTTAAAAAATGCCAACTCAATAGTGAAAGAGAAAATGCAAACTAAAATGTAAGGTATTGATATTCTATCCATGTCAAGTTGACTTTATGAAAATGTACGGAGAATTATTATTTAATTTAGGTTAATTTTATTGAATTCGAATTTAATTTTGTATTGATTCCTTATTTTTCTTAGAATAATAAACACTAGGAAAATAGAAAAATGACTTTCCACAATCATTTTTCCTCCACCCTCCCAAACGGACCACAAATTGTAATTCCTCTATTCTAAAATTTCGACATATCAAAAATAAATCTTAAAAATAACTCAATTATATTACTCCATCCGTTTCTAAGAACATGGGAGTTAGTTATTGATTTTTAAAAGATTTAATAAAAGTATATTTTAGTATTGAATTTCTAAAAAAGTCTTTTTACGTGATGGGTAAAAGTACAATTCGATAAATAGATTATTAGTAAAAAAAATATAATGTGATAGGTAGAGTATGAATAATAAGGGATAAACGTGACTTTTTAATAGAAATAAGAAGTGTTTTTAGGACAGATGAAAAAAAAAAGGAGAAAGATGAATTCAGGAACAGAGGGATCGAGTATAACTTGATATTATAATGAAATATAATTTTTTTGAATAAAAATTAAATTAAAGCCATAATTTTAATACAAAGTAGTTCATTAATTTTGTGGAGACAATGAAAAACTTATCAAGAAATAATGATTATCATGGAAGAAAGAGACGTACCAAGCCCAATTGCTTCTGACCCTTTCATTATGCGCAAGCGTTTGCAGGAATTCACAAACATCCTGTGTTATTTAATACCAAAATTAATCATTCCAGAAATTAATTAATTAATTACTGTAATATGAGTAATACTCTTCAGAGAATAATTTGTGAAAAAATAGTTCCACAAATAAATAGTAACAAGAATATTTTATTATATAAAATGTCTAATGCAAAAAAATCATACAAACAAAATTAAAGTTATGGGGACCCTTACAGTAATAAATATGAATTGTTTTTTTTTGAAACGAAAGGGATAATAGTACTCCGTAATAAATATGAATTGTTTTTTGGTGAAATGAATGCTTAATCCTCTACACATTTACATCCATAATTAATTAAAATAACGTAACAATCATGTCACATTTTTTTGTAAACTTTTTTAATGTTACTTTCAAATTTAGTGTTGTACACTTCGTAGTAATTTTCATTTTTAAATTTGACAAAAATATTTAGAGAAATGTGATTTAAAGTGAATAAATTTAAACATCTAAACCAAAATAGGACAAAAATAGCAAGATGAAGAGATTAATCCAATTTTTTGTCGTTGAGTTTTGTAACCGTGGATCTCTCATATGGAAAGTCACAAAGCTCGAGCTTTATTTGACTTTCTATGTTTTAATACTCCCTCCGTTCATAAATAAACTTCCATTTTTGACTTTTTAGGAAATTAAGGGAGGGATATTTTGGTGTTGACTTTCCAAAAATACCCTTGATGTGATGTGTAAAAGTAAGATGTGATATGTAGATTATTAGTAAAAGGTATGATGTGATAGGTAGGGTATGAAACAGTAAGGGGTAAAAGGGATTTTTTAAGGGAAAAGAGAAGTTTATTTGGGGACAAAGAAAAAACGAAAGAGAATGTTTATTTAGGGACGGATGAAGTATATTGAATGTGTGTGTCTATATATATATGAACAAACATTAGAGTGTAATATTAAGGTCTTGTTTGACTATAATATTTTTGATTAGCATTAGCGTTTTGGATAAAAATTTTAACAATAAAAACGCTAACGCTATAGGCTACCGTGCCATAGCCTTTTAAAAATAGTAACTCTAACTCCTATTGCTAATGCCAAAAAAGATGTAAGAAGAAGTGAAAAAACAATAAAGGAACTTACTCCCATGGGACATCCCCAACGAGCATCCAATCACCATCCTTATCCTCATAAGTGGGCACATACTTCACCACATCATCATCCATCACCACCTTCCCTTCAGTCATGAAATCTATCATCATCCCCTCCTTATCATTATTATTATTACCTGCACCACCTTATTTAATTACAGCAATTAATATAAGAGAAATTTATTTAAATATAATTAAAATATAATGATTTTTTCTATATGATCATATGTTTTTATTTCGTAATGTAGGACTATTGGTCATTATCCATTAATCATTATTCAAGCAAATATCCACTGCATAGTATTCCTCCCATTAGATTTTATTAAATCCTATTTAGAGAATAAAAAAATTTAAGTTCTACATTGAGAAATGTTTAATGGTTTAATCCTATTTAGTGCAAATCTTTCTTAAGATAATTTACCATTTGAATCATCATCATCTTATTAACTATTTACGTTAATCTCGTCCATCCTTAATCAAGTTTAATACTCCCCCATCCCGAAAAACTTTTCCGATTTTGACTTTTTGGGAAGGAGAAGATATAAAAATTTGACCAAGGCGAAACGACGATAATTGTAACAAATTGGGTTCGAGAAATATCAAAACGGGTAGATCATAGAATATAGTTGGGGTACGTTTGGTCAGATTGAGAAATTTACCTAAATAGAACGAAAACATAATGACTTTCCCAATATATGATCATATGTTTTTATTTCCCAATGTAAGAACATTAGTCATTATCAAGTAGTCATTATTCAAGTAAATGTCCATCATTATTAGACAGTATTTCTTCCACTAGGTCATTATTAAGTCCTATTTAAGGAATAAAAAAGTTTAAGTCCTACATTAGGAAAGTTATTACTCCGTATGTTTTAGTCCCATTTAATGCAAATTTCACTATGAATTACGGAGTATATTACCTGGAGGCATGGTGAAGGAGCTAAACATCTTTGCAAGAGAATGAGAGAGCTGTTTGTAGCTCTCGTACATCTTCAGGTCCACCTTACGGAGGTAGGGTGCCCCGTCCATGCACACCTTCACAAAGGCCGCCGCCCCTCCGCCACCGCCGCCCTTCTCCTCCTCCACCTCCTCGCTACTCTTTTGGTTCGCCATCACATTCTTCCGGTAGTTCCTCACCGGTGGCCACCCCACCACTTGTGCCCTAAATTAAACACGTAAGACAAATTATATAAAAACTTCTTGCACTTTTTAATTTGTACACTCGCCCTTCCAAAATAATGTCCATGGTTTACGATGTTTGATTGAAATTATTTTTAAATAATATAAGTAAAATTTTGTGTAGAATTTAAAAATACTCCCTCCGTTTGCAAAAAAGGTTCCTACTTTGACTTTGAGCCAAAATAAGGAAGTATAAAGTTATAGTCGACTTCCAATTTTGCTCCTGATGTGATGGGTAAAAGTAAGATGCGATGGATTGATTATTATAGAAAAAGTATGATGTGATAGGTAAAGTATGAAAAAGTAAGGGTAAAAGTGGTTTTTTAATAGAAAGTGGAAGTTTTTTGTTGGAAGTGGAAAAAATAAAAGAGGAAGTGTTTTTGGGAACGGAGGGAGTACAAATTATGTTAAATCAAGTTCTATAATAACAAAGTAGCTAAGCGAGAAGATTATTTTATTTAATCAAATGATCAATGAAAATGAATAAAAAGGTAAAGTTAATTTCACATGTGAATATAGCTAGGGTTTTTTTTGAGACCTAGGGGTCGGATATATCCGTTGGGTTAATATGATACTCATTTTGGATGTCATGATTGTTAGGTCTCTACGTTATTGTAATTGAAAAATTGATGGTTTCCATCCGACACTGCACAAATCCACCCCAACACGGTGAGCCAAACAAAATAGTGTATGTACCAAATATCATAATACGACATCAAAGTATAAAGTAGCTAGTCAAAAACTTGTTCACCTTTTGATTTTTTTGTAATTTAAGAAGGAGATATTTTTGTTTACTTTCTGAAATTTTCTTGGATGTGATGATTAGTAGATTAAGGACGGAACATATACGTATGATTATGATGTGTAAAATATTCAGTATAAAAATAAGTAAAAGTAAAAGTGACATTATAATAGGGGAAAAAAAAAAGAAAAATCTTTTGAATGAGGAAGCACTCTACTTACTTGGAAGGGGGCTTGATGGGATCTTTGTTAGATTCCATGGGAGGAGATTTGGTCTTCTCTTTGAGATCGTCCATCACTACAGAGTTATTAGAGGAAGAGGAGTTGGACGCCGGAGACTGGTGGTGGAGGTTGAGTTTCAGGTCGACCACCGTCTCGGAGAACCCTCTCTTTCCGGTGATCTTATTCCCCGGCTCGCTCTCCCCTCCTCCTCCTCCTCCCGGAAGGCCGAGGCACAGCTCCGTGGCCTTCAAATTAAGGCCACGGTGTCCTACGCCCCCCATCATGCTCCCCATTTTCCGCCCCACTTCCATTCAAACCGAAAATGTATGTATATCTCACGGATGGATATGATCTTCTTCTCCTTCTTTCTTGTTGAAATTGTAATATTCACTTGTGTATAGTTAAATGTATATATGGGGAGTGTACTATATGGTATATTTATACATGCATATACAGCAGAGCCTTCCATTTTGGTATGGGACATTAGCTTATGCCATGTTGACGCGTGGACAAACATTGTTTGCCCATCACCCTTCTGATCAACACATGTTGCTCTTACCAATAAGGATTATGCTATGCTTATCCCAAGATTTATACCCCAATTTGTACCCCGCAGTTTTGCACCAACATTTTGTGTTGGTGCATGTAAAACTAATTTTTTTTAACGCACCAACATTTGTGTCCGTGTAAATTTTTGTTAACGCACCAACACTTGTGTCGGTATAAACCATCAAAATGTTTGTGCAAAACTGTGGTATACAAATGGGGTATATGTTTTGGTGTAAGTGTAGCATGGTCCTACTAATAATACTAAACTCCATCCCACCGCCAAAAGACATGCACTAGGGGAGGATTATGGTTAAATTCAAAAGTGTTGAAGGGTAAAGTTACCCCATCACCGTACCATATGAAATAATGGTGACACTTGCGATGCTCTATTCTAAAACTAAGAAATGTCCCACATCACAATTCGAATAGAAAAATAATGACTATATAAACTTTTTGATTTAAATTAACCAATTGAATTCAATTTTTTAACGCATGTAATTTTTCTTCTAGTCTTAATTCTACATTGGAGTCTAAAATTTGGTATTAATAAGTTTATAAACATGAAGTCTAGCAATTCTAAACGACCAATTTAAGCTTACAAACATCAACATCGATCAACATCATAAGCCATCTAGTCGAAGTATACATCGTTGCGCATCATCAAGGCATAAAACAGTGTGGCCATCAACGTTAGTCTCCAAGCATGTCTGATGATCTCATTACCACCACTGAGAGCTCTTTCGAGATTCTATGAATGGCTGGTGCATGATTATTCTTAGTTAGTCGAGCGACTTGTCTGGTTAATTTTGTAAACAAATGAGACCTCAGTCAGCTAGGTATCTACATTCAAAATGACCAATTGTTTCACTTAATTATGTGGAAAAATAAATATGTGTTGTATCTGAGTACTCCATATATAATAACGTGTGAATTTGTATACGGCTTGAGTGCTAGGAAGTTCACTCCACAAAATTCAAAGGAAAGTTCATCGAGATTTGAGTTTTAGCGGAGGCAGAGACATTGCAATCAAGCCAATAAGAGTAAAAGAATAGGTATATATACACTTACCATTTATATTCAAATGTATAATACTTCAATTCTTCTATCCCACATCATATTAAATAGTTTACGTCGCATATAAATACAATGAAATTAATATTTGATAAATTTTTATAATAAATTCATTACTTTTACTACGGAGTACTATCTAATTTTTTTTATTTAATTTATAATTAAAATTAATTTAATTTCACTAACAAATCAAACTGAATTGAACAAATATGAAATTAGATTATGAACTCCCGTAACTTAATTAGGAATCAATTTTTCACGTTTTTTGTATGTGGGACCAATATGTTTACTTTTCATATTTTATTAAAAAATTGGCAAACATTTCAAACCAAACACGGCTAAGGTGCTCAATATGTCTACCAATCACAGTAAACAAACATGGAAGCATGCAAATTAGAAGACTATATATATAATATCAACACCGGATTTATAAAATAAAATACTACCTTCAATTCCCCACTATATAACTTACTTTCTTAATCTTCTGTCCCAAATATTATATTGCATATACACTATTTGTCTATTTATATGTTCAAAAATCAAAATTTATTTTTTTTGCTAACATTCCTTTCACTTCTAAATAGATATGTTTAAATAATAATGTAAGTATGTAACATTTTTTTTGTGTCAATTGTCAAGAAATAAAATCAAGCAAAAGCTCAAACTTAGAATTTTAGATCCAGGAAAAAGTTAATTAACATGCTCTTCACGTGCAGATGAATTTTTTTTAGCTCGAGCCTTGCACATACGTGAGCATTTATTTTTTAAATTGGGTGACCGTGAGATTCAAACCTCTTGATTAATTAACAAGGTTCTGATGCATAGATATTAACTAATGAACTGACACAACAAAAAACTCAAACTTGTAATTGTAGACTAAGAAAATATTTTATAGTTTAACATTGTAGAATCTTTTAATTAATCTTTAAATATATACTCAGTATAAATTTTAGTTTTAAATTCTACTACACTTCACAAATAAATTAAGTGGAAAATAATTTAAGTCAAAATATTGTAGACTACTACAACGAAAGTCATGGTTATCCAATACTGCATAAAATAATATTAAAAAATTAAGATAAAATAATCTGTAAAGGTATTTTACTAATAATTAAATCCTGTGAAATTTGATAAAATAAGAGTCAAATTTTATTAAATTTGATTATAAAATTGAAATTAAAATAAATAAATATAAGGGGACAGTTCACACTTCACAGTGCGTAGGGAGGAGATTTCAACCATGCATATGATTCAATTTAGACCCCAGACAAAGAATCTTCAATTTCAACGTGACAATCAATATTAGTTTTGGCTATTCTCTTTTATTCCACTATATAACTTTTTTTACTCTAACACTACCTAAAAGGTCCATTCCATATTAACTGTCTAATAACACTTTCTTGATACATTGAAAAATGGAAGAATGTAGACATAAAGTATGTCTACATTCATCCATTCTTCAATGTATCAAGAAAGTGTTATTAGACAGTTAATATGGAATGGAGGAAGTATCTAGCAGTGGGTGGTATGAACTATGTACTCCTACCATTTTACAATAATGGTCTTCAACAATTTGATTTTTGGTCCAATTAAAAACTTGGGAAATTTAACTAAATAGTACTAAAATATACTCCCTCCGTTCTCTAAATATATGTTCCACTTGTATTCTCGAGGTAAAATATCAAGTTCTTTCAATTCATTTTATTTACATATTGGTATAGAAATAAAAAATAAAATTTACATATCAAAAAACTGCATGAAAAGTTATTCGAAATAAGAGGTGTCAAGAATATTTTATTTTATCAAATAACCAATGAAAACGTAGAATTAAACAAAAATTCTTGCGACTGCTGAAAAAGTAAGTGTGACAACTATTTTGGGACGGAGGGAGTAATAATTTTTCCAATGTAGTATCATACGGAGTATGTTTTTATTTTCCAATGCAGTACCAACTACTAGTCATTGTTCAGTTAAATGTCAATCGCTACTGGACATTGTTCAAACTAAATGTCCACCATCACTGGACATTATTTCCGCCACTTGACATTTTTATTCAAATACTATTTAGGAAATAATTAAAAATGTTTAAGCACTACATTACTACATTGAGAAATGCAATATGTTTTAGTACCATTTAGTGCAAATTTCACTAAAAACTTTTATTTTTTTATTTTTTCACACTTGTCCCAAAAACTTGTTTTCCTTATTTTAAATGGACATTAATGTCGTCATTTTTTCTAAATCTAACCTAATTTCTCACAATTCTCTTCTACATCTTCCTTATTCTGAAATAGATATTTCTCAAATCCTACTCGTATCAATTGTCGTTATTTACATTCATCAAACATCTACAACTTCTCCTCTTTAAAATCAAAACATGACCGAAATGTTTTTAGGGACAGAGCCGCGAAAAAATGATGACCGCATTAAAATCATAAAAATTACAATTATAATGTGGATTTAAATTTGTTAGAATCATTAAGGGTCTGTTTGGTATACGGAGTTGATGGAATTAGAATTGAATTGGAATTGAAATTTCATGGGATTCAATTCCATAGAATTGAATTTTTCCAAAATTCAATTCTTTTTTTGCATTGTCAATTCCAAATCCACATAATTTTTCTGTTACTAAACACCAAAATTGGAATTAAAGTCCTTAATACCAATTTCATAATTTGAATTCCGTGTACCAAACGGGGCCTAATTGTAAATCCGAATAAATCAAATTATAGTTACACGAAATGGTTTAATTAGTAGGCCACCATGGTGTACATTTTTTATTAGCCCTAAAAATTTTTGGGAGCTCTAAGCGTGTGGAGAATGGGGCCTACATATATATATATATATACACACACCCTCCCAAATCCCAATTGAATAGATTACTAAAATCGCCCAAGCAAACACACACACATACACACACACTATGCTCAAAATTAATACTCCGTGTTTTATGGTTCAATAAATTAAATGGTGTAGGCCGGCCGGCGCATATATACAATAAATAGCTTATTAGCTTCAATATATAAAAGCATATGTATTGTCACTTGCATATACTCCCTCCGTCCCTATAGATCTTTTCAATAGCCCTTTTTCTTTGTCCACAATAGATCTTTTCATTTCATTTTTTAACAATTAAAATACCACAATTGTCCCCACTTACTTTATTTATTACACCTCACCCACCTCATTTAATACACTCCACCCATTTCATTAAGGGTATTATGGTAAACTTTCACCTTTTTTCAACTCTTCTTAAAAACCACAAAAAGTCAAAATGAGAAGATCTTAGTAGTACGGAGGGAATAGTTATTATTAGATGCATGGATCCTATTCATGTGTTCTCATGTCTTGTAACACCTTTTATGGCAATCATATAATCACCCGTGAATTTAGGGTGTTTAATAGATAGAGGTTTCCTCTCTAGTATTCACTTCCTTTAGATGCGAGGGATATGCTCCATGTTATTATGAGTAATGACCTCTCTAAGTAGACCCGCAATATATATCGTAAACCAGTTGTACAGTATTTTTTGTAAATTAGCAGCGAATGTTCATTTACAAGTAATTGAATATTTCTTTTTTCAGCAAGTGAATACTCGGTTTTGAATAGCTGAATACTCATTTTTTTAAAGTCCAATTATGTTAAAAAATGAGCATTTAGTTAGTCAAAAATCAGTATTCAGTTGCTCGACAATAAGTATTCATGTAGATGTACAGGAAACATCATACATCTGAATTATGGTATAAATACTCAAGTAGACCCACTTTAATTAGTTCTAGGCAGTCGGCGTGTGTTGCGCAGTTGGCAAGGTTAAAGGAGTCCATGATAAAATACTCAAGTTCAATATCTGATAACTTTGCTGAGAGATAACTATGTTAAATATAAAATCTATGCAACTATCTAACAGGTGCATGCTCCAATGGCCTTTAATTTGTCACATATCTATAATTAAAATCTAAGCTACCACTCATTCGGAGTAGATTTTTCCCTCTAAGTACCTTGAGTGTTTGTTGGATGGCCCTCAAATTAGAACTAAAGGCCCGTTTCTCTAGCGAATTGGTGCTGGAATGGATCACGGTAGGTTTTGATATCTAAAAAAAAAAGGAAATGACTTTTGATATATCATATCGTTTAATTACAAATATTAACAAAATCAAGTGAAACTCGACTGTTTGGAAGAGAAAAAAATTTAAAAATCTCCCTCTGCCCAAATATAAATTAATTTCCCGACTATTATTTTTCATTTTAGATAGCATTTGTTAATTTGTATGTTTTCATTGATAATTTGACAAAATAAAATAGTCTTGTCACATTTTATTTTATGAGTAGAACTTTTTATGTAATTTGTACTTTTTATTTCTATTTAATTTGTACTCTAACATTGTTTAGGGTTCACTAAACAGTATGGAGGGGATGTGATATATCTCCTTCCGTCACTGTATTGTAATCCGTTTGGAGCATTTGTTATTTTTCTATTATTTCATAATTTTCTAAATAATCTTTTAGTATTCCCTCTTGTATATCTTCATTATTTGATTAATACAAAATTTATGATTATTAATTATTAGGATTATTTAATTTGTATTAGGAAGAAGTTCGGTTGGGTTATATCATTATCCAACCAACTAATCCGAGTGCCAAACGAAAAATTCATCCATATAGTCGTCTATTCCCAAATTTTATTAGATTTAATTAATTAAAAAGTCCGGTTAATAAACTGATTGATAATACTAATAATAATAATACTCCGTAATATATATGAATAAACTAATAATTATTACATTATTAATACTTCCTCCGTCTCACAAAAAAGTTCCCATTTTGAATAGTATTTAGTCAAATATTTACACGCTTTGAATATAAATTGTGAGAAAGGTATATTGAATTATAAAATAAATTTAATATAATTGGATTCACCTTATGATCTAGTTTTGATATCTCAAATTTTTTTAGCATTTCTTTATTTAGATTATATTTAATTTATGGTCAAACATGTAACTGTTTGACTATTTATGGTCAAAATGAGAATTTTTTTATGAGACGGAGGGAGTATATAATATAAATGGGGCACGTACATGGGGTATATGGACTTGGGTTTGGGGACATCTCTCATGCATTGTCTACATTTGAGTTGACATTTGGGTTTGTACTTTTTGATCTCTTGTGATGTAAAGATCAATAATAATCTATCAGTCCCGCTAGGACACCACTTGGTGTACCCCAATTGAACAGCATATACTCCCCCCTCCTCCCTCACTAACCCCCCCACTTCCTTTTTTTCTCTTTCCACGCACTAATTTCCCATCTTCTTCCTCATTTCTCTCCTTTCTTTGTCATCTTTTCCCATCCTCTTCGTTGCCCAGAAGGTTCACAGCGTGAGTTCCCCATCGCCGCCCAGAAGCATCCAAGAGCGGCATCATCATCATCATCATCAAGATCTGGATCGGAGCAGGGCAACGAACAATCCTTTGATTCCTTCACCGCCACCTGTTTTTTCGTCATTGCTCGCTCCTCCCATACCGCCATAATGAGTTAATGACTTTCTTTGTCGTTAGTAGGGTCACCGGAGTAGTAAATTATGGCAGAGATGGTGGTGCTGTTTTATTCAGATTACACAAATAGTAAATGTCTGTGTTCAAGAAAATAAGGACATTTAGTGTCTGTGTGACTAAATAGTATTAATTGTAATTTTTCTTTTCTTTTTTACAATCACGAGTAATTGTGAAACATTCTTTACTATAGCATTATTTGTTATATTTGAAATATGTAATTTTTAATTTAAGTTTTACAGACAATAAGTTTCTGTTTACGATGAATTACAGACACTTGTTGTCTGTGTGACCAAAACATACTCCTTACTTAGTTGAACATATGACAATAAGCCTCTCATTTCAGGCTTCAAAACACCTTAAGCGTCTCATTAAATACATGATACGAAGCAGACAAGCAATTAATATTGAAAACAGACATTCTACGTCTGTGAGTAGAAGTTCACATACATTTACCTTTTTTTCAAAACATGAAAAATTGCAATTAAGAACTTATGGTTCATAATACAAGAACAAAAAGTAAAAATTCAGAAAGATAAATGCATGATACGAAGCAGGCAAGCAATTAACATTAAAAATAGACATTCTGCGTCTGTGAGTAGGAGTTCACATACATTTACCACTTTTTCCAGAATACCAGTTCATGTTTCTGCCTGAATACCATTTTTACCTCGAGGCTCTTGCATTTAATCCAGAATACCAGTTCATGTGATGTGAAGAAGAGCCATTGATTGTAACATGTTTTTCTTGTGCAGGTTTTCAAGTTAGCAAGTGCGGGTTTTTCTTGGTTTTCATTTAGCTAGACGAAATACTCATCTTAGTGTCTTGTTTGTCTTCATCAGTGTCTGCATTGTGATGACTTGTTTTTGCATACAGGCAGAAACAAAAAATTGGTATACAAGGACAAACCATAAAACTGAATATACAAGCCATAAAAAACAATGACAAAACAATGATCTTCCATTACACAAATTTCACAAATTTACTCAACACAAGTCATACAACATTGGTACATAAGTACTTGAACATCAACAACTCAAAATACTACACAGCCCCAAGAACACTACTAAATACATCAACCTACTTCAAAAGAGCAACCAAAACAACAACAAGACCCAACAACTTGCAAAGGAGGTTTATGGTTTGATATAGATTCACACCCCTATTGCAATGATTCTCACGGGGCACAGCTGCATTCACTTCGTTTTGAGCACCACGTGCATTCTCATGTAAATAGCTCTCCTCCTCAAATTCTCCGTAGTTTTGAACAAACCGACCCATTACAGAGCTATCAATTGGCAGTGGCTCACCTCGAAATTCAGCCTTCAGTGGATGGCACCAAAGAAAAAACCCACAGTGATCACAAGTATAAAAAAGCCTACCTTTGTTTGGCTTCTCATGGTCAGTCACAACTCGAATTACACAATTTCTTGATTGAGGCAAACAATCACACTTTACCGTACCATAACGTAGATCTAATTCAGGCCTCGCCATCTTCAAGTTNGAACAAACCGACCCATTACAGAGCTATCAATTGGCAGTGGCTCACCTCGAAATTCAGCCTTCAGTGGATGGCACCAAAGAAAAAACCCACAGTGATCACAAGTATAAAAAAGCCTACCTTTGTTTGGCTTCTCATGGTCAGTCACAACTCGAATTACACAATTTCTTGATTGAGGCAAACAATCACACTTTACCGTACCATAACGTAGATCTAATTCAGGCCCCGCCATCTTAAAATTGGAAGAAATTGCTTCATATTGTCTCCTTGTCTCCTTCTTCACACGGTAGTTGGAAGTCGAAGAGGAAGATGCCATGGTCCGAAGAAATCCGTGCACTTTTCTCAATCTATTAGAAAAAATAAATGTCATCAACAATGTTCATCTATGAGTAAGTAATTCACATACACTCAATATTTGTACGTGTCTGTAATATTTTCCTTACAAACATAGTGTGTCTGTGAGAGTGTAGATAAAAAATTTAAACCTCTTGTCACAAACCATTCAACATACATAGATGAAATAACTACCTAAAGCTGCCATAGTCATCGGATATAAAAGAGCAAAGAAAACTAATAACCTTAGCGTAGTACTTCTATTAGAGATATGATAGTAACACTGAACACATACATTCTGCGTCTGTGAGTAGCATTTCACATACATTTGCCATTTTTTTAAAAACTAAACATGGCATAAAGATTATTCAGAACTTAGGGTTTATAATAGATGATCAAAAAGTAATAATTGAGACAGATAAAACATGATACAAAGCAGGCAAGAACTGTAAACAAAAAATAGATATTCCGCGTCTGTGAATAGCAGTTCACATACATTTACCATTTTTTTCGGACATAAACATAAATAACGGTAATTAGGAATTTAGGGTTCATAATCCAAGATGAAAACGTAAAAATTCTGCATATGAATACCTATTTCTTCTACTTCGGACCACGCATTTCATTGGTCTATTTAATCGCTGCAATTTACCATTTTGGCTAGAAATTTGATGTAATTAAGCCCTTAAAAAGTAAAAATTCAGCATAATAATACCTGGAAGGTGATGATGTTGCGAGAGACAATCACCGGCCCTGCGAGAGACAATCGCCGGCGAGGGACGGCGATGAAGACAATCCCAGGCTATGATGCTGCGAGGCGCATGGACGGCGAAGCAGCGGATGGGATAAGGGGGAAACCTAGAGAAAGAGAGAGAAATTTTATTTTTGGGGTGGAGTGAATTTTTTTTTGGAGGGGGGATTGTGTGGGGGGGGTATGGAGTATATGGGGGACATCCGGTGTACATATCCGGTGTCCCCATAGAATTATCCATAATCTATTCCAATTCAATTGCTGCATTAATTCGTACTTTGGATTCTAATTTGGTTTGCATTAATTCAATAATAATCTACATTACCTAGTCAATTTTTTTCCTTCTTTGATTCACTATGTCATAACTCATAACAATAGAAGACCCGCCCAATTATGTTTGAAAATAATTATGTCGAGTTTAATCATTTTAGATCTTGAAATATTACTCCCTCCGTCTGAAAATGTTCTTTCCATTTGACTTTTTACGGTCTCTAAAATTGCACTTTAACCACTCATATCTTTATTTATACATGGATATATTTTATAAAAATTTGATATTTGAAAACTACATATCAAAATGAATATATTCATATTAAAGTTATATCGTAATACAATGTGTTTTTTCCACATATCATAGTCAAAGGATCCATATTTTGGACTGTACCGGCAATAGATTGGGATGAAGAAGGAAGTTTCTATTTTAATCTTCGCGAATCCTTGAATAGTTGTATGAAATCCCGTGCTTCCTTCTTTGCCGAATTGCCAGGAACGAAGAAAGGAACGTTTCCAGAAATTTTTTTCGGTCAAGGAAAATGGTTGAACGGCGGTCCGACGCGTGGAAGACTGATGTGTCAAAAGAAATAAACCTTTTAAGTGACATATGTCATAATTTTAATAAGAGCAATGCTAGGGGTACACCAAAGGTGTACCCCAAATGTACACCACCCCCTTTTCCACCACCCATTTTTATTTGATTTTTATTTCTTTATTTTTTTTTGAATTTCTTGCCTTTTTATGTGGACAAGGAGGGGGTGAGGGACACATGTGGTACACCTACATTTTTCTTTTAATAATCAACTATCAAATATTATATATATATATATATATATATATATATATATATATATATATATATATATATATATATATATATATATATATATATAGTGTCTTTAGTGACGGCGGAAGGGGTGCTGCCAGCGGCCATGATGACCGGCGAACACAAGAGAGTACAGAAATGAGCGTGAAGAGGAGATCGAAAAAGGAGAGATTCCTTTTCGAAAAAGGAGAGATTCCCAGAATTGTGCGCAAAACTTACCCCTACTAGATATAAGAAGGTGGTTAAGAGTTAAGACATTCAATTGAAAAACAAATACAGAAGAATAGAATGGTGTAATTGGAAATTCTTTCAATTTCAAATGCAATAAAAAAATAGTGAGGGCAAAAATGGTAGAGTAATTGGGAACTGATTGCTGTACTGTTTGTACCTTCATGGAGAGAAACACAAGCTCCTGTCTTTGGAACTCCGCGAGGATGGCGACGAGATCGGATTTGAGCAGACGAGAAACGCTAGACTTGATGATGAACCGCTCGAGACTGGAATGCAACCGCTTGAGCTCCTTGGCCGCCATTAAACCTTCTTTCCCAATTCCTTCTTGTGCCATTAAACCTTTGGTAGTTTGGCCGTACTCCAAAATTTGTACCCTAGTTGTACACTAAATGTATGCACCAACATTTTGAGGGTTCACACTGACACAAAATATTGGTACGTTAACAAAAATTTACACGGAAACAAAATGTAAATGGAACAAAACGGGGTACAAATCCTTAGGGGTACAAATAGCATTACCCAAATCATAATGGTAGAGGGAACAAGCATCACAAATACCAACTCTTTCCACTTTCTTACAATAGCTACTTAAAAAAAGCACTTTGTATTTATATATGATTAATAATTTAATATACAATAATATTATATATCCAAATTCATAACATGTCATTTCAAAATATTTTTCTATTTTTAATTTTTTATAGTCAATATTGATAAACTTTCTCGTTTTTTAAAACCTTTCTCTTTTATTTTTTCAACTGCCTCAAAAAAAATTTCTCATTTTTATTGAAAAATCACTTTTACTGCTACTAATTTTTAATTTATTTATCACATCACATATATTTACTATTAATCTAGCTATCAAATCATATTTTTATCCATCACATCCAAAAACATTTTTGGAAACTCAACACCAAAATACACTTTCCTTAAATCTTTTTAAAAAATAAAATCTCTCATGTTTTTAGGGTCGGTGGAAGTATTATAGTTAAATATCTTTTTCATTAAGATTTTTTGCTTAAATTAAAAATATATTATAGTTAAATATCTTTTTTGTTCTTGTAAAACGAGCAATAATATTTAAGGAACCAAAAATAAATCAAAAAATTTTAGGGATTAAAAATAAATTCAACATAAAAAAAGTGGGTAATGCATACTACTCTTTATTTCGATCACAACATCCATAACATCTAGGCCGAAATTGAGCGACTCTCTCCTTCCCATGGCGAAGAAGAAAGGGCGTCCAAAGAAGAACGATGAATCGGTGATTACAGAACAAAAAACACAATTAGGGAAGGCTATCGAGGAAGCAGGAAGCTCAGCTAATACTCCAAAAGGAGGCGAAACACCGACGACTGATGCGAATAAAGTGCCCGATTTTACTGAATCTGGATTGCCTGAAGAACCAGGAGATGAAATCAGAATTGAGCAACAAGCTAAACCTACCTATGCGGAAATTCTTACATCCACGGAGGTACAAACAAATCTCAGTTTCTATCAATTTGAAGAAGTAAATGGAAAAAGGATTGCTAGGTTTACTGACGAGGATGTGATTGAGGAAAAAGGACTCTGGGACAATGCGGTTATCTGCTATATCCTAGGAGCGAATCCACCTCTGGAAATCGTAAAAGGATTTATCGCCAGGAT
>OOIL02000450.1:3783269-3820545 GCA_900332095.2 Cuscuta campestris | reverse complement strand
GCGACCTTCTCGAGGCATTCCGCAGCTAGGCGGCTCCTCTGTGATGCCCTCAACAGAGCCGAGGTGATGGGTTTCGATAAAAGTTTCGTGAGAGACCCTTCAGGCATAGTTGCGATCTAGGGTTTTCGAATGCTCTCTGTTACAAGTCTAATCTTTTGCCCACTCGGCGAGATAGGACGGAAGATGGCAATGGATTTGTGCTGGATCCCGAATTCAATTTAATCTGAATCCAAACCTAATTTTTAAATCCGAAACTCAAACTGACCCGAATTCAATTTTTAAACTAGAAGTTCGAATCCAACCCCGTAATTTTACCTAGGGGTGGGCAAAAAAACCGAACTAGCATGGTACCGGACCGTAATGGTACCGAACCGTTTATAGTGTTTTCAAACGGGATTGATTTTTTCATCACGAACCGAAACCGAACCGATACCAAATGGGACGGGACCGTGATACAAATATTTAAAACCGATTATCACGGACCGAACCGTCTAACGCTATATACGGAGTACGTATCTCAAATAATTATGGAGTCTGTGTCTACTTCATCTTAATTACCGTGTATAGAACATTTTGTATTTTTATATTCATTTTTAAACTCTCTCATTATTATTGTTGTTATTATATTAATCATTACTATTAGCATTATTTTTTTTATAGTTATTAGTATTCCGATATTATATGAATTGGAAAAAAAATTATTCTTTTAACTTTGAACTCGTCATCTTTTATTCTTTATGTTTATGAACCGTTTAAATTTGAGATCAATACTTTTATTTAACATTCTTGTGTTTTTTTATACAAATTTATACATTAAATTCAATATTCTTTAAGTAATGTACGTTCATTTTTTTGGCACTGTTTGAGCATGGGTATGGCATTGTACCGTTTTGTTTCGAAACGGAATGGTACCGAATGGTTTTGGAGTTCATCCCGTACCGATACCGAACCGTTTAAATAATAGCGGTCCGTGATAGGTTCCAGTAGTATCACGGACCATCACGGACCGTGCCCACCCCTAATTTTACCAATGACTAATTTTAACTAAACATCTGACTCAAGCCCTAGCAAAATTTTGATCCATTAAATTCCTACATCTACACATAAATAAATGAGAAAAAATATACGACGGCTTTTACGGAAAGATAGGTACAAAAGATGCGAGGTGATGGGTCATTGGGCCAATGCGAGGTACGGAAAGACGACGACTTTTGCGGATCCGGCTGAGAATCATCCCTCATCTGGCTACATTATTTACCACCTACCTTAAATGTATCATGTAATCACTATAAATGGAGGAGGAGGCCATCGGAAAACTAAAGCTAAACCTAGCGTTTCGATACCATAAGTTCTGTATTCTTAAGCTCTAGATACTCAATCTTAATAATCCAATCCGACTTTAGAGTCATGTCAAAAGGTGGAATTCTAGAGAACTGATAGAGTTAATTATTACTAAGAATCTTTTGTTTTTTCCCAAGAATTTTATAAATCTTTATTTTTTTACATTTATTAACTCATGATTTTAGACCAAAAGTTTTTAACATTATTAATTAATTTTTCTCAAGACTTTTTTTCAATCTTGTTCAGTATTAGTACTCAATTAATTAAATTAATAAATTCTAATAGGTCGGGTTTTAGGGTGTTACAGGTGGTTGATTGCAATTCGGGTTAATTTCTTCTCAGTTGCATCTTTTTTGTTAAAATAAAATTACAATGAGTGTGAAATCAGCACATGTTGCTAGCAATAATTTGATTCAGACAATGAACTATAGTTCTGAAGGCATGTTCTTTTCGACTGAAAAAGTGGATGTGAGAAGAAACTAGAAAGAATTAGAAGAAGCTGAAAGAAATTAGAAGAACTAAAAAGAAACTAAAAAAACTAGAAAAAACTAGAAGGAACTCGAAAAAGTTAGATTGAACCCAAAAAAATAGGGAAAAAAATGAAGAATCTAAAAAAGCCATTTTTTTATTATTTTTATATTATTCTCATTCAAATTATTATTATTATTATTATTATTATTATTATTATTATTATCATCATCATCATCATCATCATCATCATCATCATCATCATCATCAAGTTATCTTAATCAATGTTTTTAAGATAAAAAAAGGTATTGTCATTTTTCCTACACAAAAATCTACTTTCACAAAAAAGTGTAATTAAAATATAAAGTTAGCATAAATATTGAAATGTTAAATTTTAAAAAGTGATTGTGGTTACGTTGCACCTCAATTTATATATGCACTATTTATTAGAAAAAATGTATTTGTAATTACACTTTTTATATTACAATATTTTATTTTAAATATCTTATCTGTCATATAATGTGATCAAATCTATTTTTTTCTTTCCCACGCCGCGTTCCAGCGTTTCCAAATGTGCACGCTTGTAGCGCTCCTTGGAGTTGTATATCTCCCTCTTGATCTTTCGTCTCTTACCAAGCACGAAAGTCTTGTTGGAGTCAACGCTTGACACGCTTTTGATATCAATAGTACTCATCTAACAAGCATGTTAAGTCACACTTGTAATCAAATGAGCACGTGACATAATTACCTTTCGGAGACGGGAGACGATTCAAGGATGCAAATACAGTTTTGGAAATGCATGTTTTCAAATGATCAGACGACCGAATTTAAAACCATTTTCTCTAATACCAAAATGTAACACCCCAATTCATATAACCCGGAATTATATGAACTAAGGTGAAACGGGAGCAATATTTTTAAAACTTTTCCAAATCATTAAATAAAATTCATAAAACAAAACTTCAAAAAACAACATATCAAATTCGGATCGATCCTTTTACAAAATGTTGGAGATAGCGAAAGACTTAAAATAATACATATACAATGATGTGGGTCAACCCCAAAACTTCAAATGCAATGCTTGTGAAAATCATGCATGTCAACCTGCCATCCTGTTGTCTCTTCGTCCTCCGCGTGGTTCACATAATTTATGATTCAACCTACGTGTAGACAAAAAAACTACACGCTCAGCATAAAGCTGAGTGGTACGATAACGCGAGAGATGGATAACATATTTATACTTAAATATCATGCATCACATTGGCCACATAAATTTCAAGCTTGCATAGTAAATAGCACAAGATATAAGGTACACGTATACATATCATGGAGATTCATTTTGGAATATTATCCAAATATAAATACCTTGGCCTTGCCGTCAACGACGTTGAAGATGAAGTGCAGTATGTTTTGCAATACCACAAACAAATTGATAATTAAGGTTTCCCAAGCTCATCATCGCGTGGGTATGATCACCGTAGGGACCCCCTGCCCTTCGGTGATCATACCCACGCGGTGATGAGCCTGGGAAACCTTAGTCTCCTGGAGGAGACTAGCAATTGCAGGTGGTAACTGAATGCCTAGTTACCATGTACGTACACAAGCCCTCCTAATGAAACCCATTGGATCCCGAAGGCTCCTGGACGAGCCTGCGGAAGAGGCGCATGATAAGTCTATTATTTGTGCATGTGTTGTTATATTTTGTTAGACTTATTGACTCTGTTTTTATATTAAATTGCATAACCTTTGTTGATATTATAATTTTGGACTAATTTATGTTTATGGTTTGATTTTAGAGTCCAATTGTAAGGAAAGGACCAATTAGCAAACTTATTAGATAAATGGGGTCTATTTTATAAATTCTAAAAGTTTATTTGGTTTAGGAGGAGGCTGGATCAAAAGGGGGAATAAACGGACGATTTTGAAGGGAGAGAGACGTGGGCCGGAAGCCAGGGTTTTGGAGTTTCCTTCTTCGATCGACTCTAGGATTGGGATTCTGCTCAGAAATCTCAATCGGTGACTGGACAGAGCTAGGAAGAGGCGACAGACAGAGAACCAGGCTGGTCTCGGCTTCGATCGACGACGACGATAGGCGGCTTGCGACGAAGCACAAAAACCGCGATTCTCACTTTCCATAACTTATTTTCCGGCAAACCTAATCTCCGCCGGCGACTTTGATTTCGGTCCTTATTTCTTCATCCTTCTTTGTTTAATATACTAATTCAAGATTTTATATATTATCTTATTATTGACTCTATCTTTATTGTTCATTGCTAGATTGCTTTCTTTTAATACATATTTGTGTTCTTGTGTTATGGTTATGTCTCTTAAATCATGAGGGGCTAAATATTTAGGTTTGGGTGTTGGATTGTTAAGTGTTGATGAATAGTACACTTTGTTCTCATTAGGGATAATTTGTGGTTTAATCCTAAGTAGTTTGTGTTGGAAGTTTACTTTCCTACTTGTTTTTTGTGCACCAAAGAATGTGTGGTTTTGGAAATGGGTTTTAAATCACCAAGGAATTGGGTTTTAGAACTCTAGTCTTAGTTCTTCACTCTCAAATTCCTTCCATGGAAGTGACTATGAATTTGAGAAGACTCGTTTACTTGGGTATTGTCTCGGTTGAACTACCAAGGAATCGGAGATCAACTTAGATGGTTTAATTCTTTTGCCATGAAAATGGAAAAGAACTTTTTGTTAGACTCACTACTTGGTTTCATTCCCCAAATAATTCCCCTTTCTTTTTAGGCATATCACCAACACTTATACTCCAACACCCAAATCACTTTCTCAATTATTTATTTCCATTCTTTAGTTATTACTTTCTCAATTATTTATTTCCAATCTTTAGTTATTACTTTTGTTCTTTTGGTCTTGTCTCTTCACCCACTTTCTAGACTTAATTTTACTATTATTAGTAGTTCAATTAGTGCTTGATTGGCTAAGTACTTGATTCCTTCATAGTTATCCCCTGTAGGAATGACAAAAATACTTACCACTTTTACCACATAAAAATCAACAAAAAGTCTTTAAATTAGCGCACTAGGCCTCACCTCTTGACGCGGTATGCAATGGTATGACATGATCCTATGACATGCATCCATGATGATGATATGAATGGTATACTACCTTTGGATTTAAGTGAGCATGCTTGACTTATGATCTCGAAGACTTATTTTGAAAGCTAAGTCTCGGTTTTTAATCCATATTTCAATTATTGATTCTTACTTTGAATGCACTTTGATTTTGGATCTTTCTAAAAGTTCAGCAATCTCTGATAATCGATTGTCACTTGGTGATAATCAATTATCAAAGTTCAGCAGCCTCTAATAATTGATTGTCACTTGGTGACAATTGATTATCAAATGTTTGGTAATCAATTGTCACTTGGTGATAATCGATTATCAAAGTTAGCAGCATCTAACAGTAGATTATCAGAACTTCACAATCTATTATCACAGTACTCGGGTTCTACTTTGGTTTTTCGAATTACGTTCAACCTTTTGAAAGTTATAATGAAAATTCAAGATTACAATATATCCATATATGTAGTTACTATTCATGCCAACGGATTTATAGGTGATTTCTTTTAACGAGTGTCACACCATCACTACAAAAATTTTGTTAAATTTGCAACGGAAACTTTCTGTCGCAAACACTCCATTTTGGTCGCAAAATAACAAATTGCGACGGCCTTGCGGCGGACTAAATCCACGACAAAAGTTTCTACGTTCTTAAAGTATTGTTTGCGACGGGAATTGCGACGAGATAAATCCGTCGCATATTCACCAGAGTTCAGAACCAGAATCTACCTCAATTCCTTATGACCAACACAATAACAATGAAACAATACCACATATAAACAACAGCAGTGAAATTACACATAATTTGTCAAATTCATTAAAACATAAATCTTTTCTCAATTCATTGTCAATCACAACAAAATATTCATTAAAACACAATTCAATCCTATCCAATTTCAATCACAGCACAATATTCAATAAAACACATAAATGTCATAACTTATTCATGCCACACAACCAGTTCGTGAGCGTCCCATACCATCGTCAGGGACGCTTAGTAACCGTGAACTCAATCTTATCGAACATTGCCTTCATGACCTCATTCTCCGCTCTCAGCCGCTCAATCTCTGAAATATCACTAGTACTCTTTCTTCTGCCTTGATATGTAGGTTTAAAGGGTTTCATTTGTTCGGCAAGATCTCCGACTCTCTTAATCATATTCTTTTTATCAAAGCCACCAACATAGCCGTCCCAGATCTGCGACGGATATTCCAATTCTGTCGCAGATTTTGTCATATTTTGAAATTCCTTTTTTTGTGGCAAAGTCTGTCGTAGTTTGAGACGGAATTAATCCGTTGTAGATATTCCATCGCAAGTTGAACTAAATCTTGTAGTGCATATACCTTTAAATCGAGAACACTATGATCATACAGATTCAACGTAGATTATCCCAAGTAGTTGAGCATATAAAACAACAAATACACATTCGTTTATATATGAAAAACACATATATATTCGGGCATGGATTTACGTGTTCATATAATCGTCTAAATGTAGTCTAGGTATTTCCCAACGTTTTCATTTATATATCAACTTTTATACACTTATACGTATCAAGCAATGGTATTACGATATTCAATGGTATTTCCTCAAGTCTAACCATATTCTTCATCATCTAACCATTCTACCACTTTTATTTCAAAATCTTTATTGTTTACGGTTGAGTCAAATATCCGTTTAGCCTTGCATAATCATTCAATTTCATAACGGTTTCTAATCCTCGTTGTGCTCTACGAAACTTTAATAGATCAAGAACATAACATGATATGAATCTATATACAAATAACCATATAAACAACAAATGTATTGGCATATAAATATATTAAAGATTCCTCCATCATATCTAGGGTGTACAAACCTTGAATATGACACAATGTTAGAAGGGACCAAACGAATCAACAACGTCAACAAACGGTTGTCAAACCGTTGACCTTCCCACTTCTAAACGGCTTCCTGATTTCCATTCTATCTCGCAAATATGTTATAGGGATTGTGAAGAGCCGGCACGCGTCAAACGAATAGCGGATTGGATGAGACGGAACGAGAATGGGGGCGGAAGTTGCAAACCTTGCGTTTTCCATCGCCACGGGACCAGTTTTGGTAGAATGGAAGTATCGCTTTCGTTACTTGTCCGATTGACGAACCGTTTGCGGATGTTGTTCACTGACTTGCAGGGCTATAACTTTGGTCAAGAAACCACGACCAAACAGTGAGTTGAAGATGGTCGAAATACTACCCAAAGTGGACTGATGGGATTTTGCTTCTAAAAATCAGCACCTCCTTCTTCTTCTTGTCCTTCTCCTTCTTCCTCTTTGTCGGAGCTCCATCGTCTCCTGGATTCTCCTGGCCGGAGTCCACAATGAAGAGGGAGAGAGAGAGGGAGTTGGATGGTTGTGTGATAATGGTGTTGGGGGGGTTACAAATAGTGAAGGGATGAAGGGGAGGGGTGTATATATTGATAGGGGGTAATGGTGGTGAGGTGGAGAATTTAAAAGGTGAATGAATATAGAGAGGTGGGAGGGTGTACCATGCACATGAGAATTAGGGAGGGGTGATGATTCCAAAGTTATTTCGAAATTAAAATCTAATCTGAACGGTACACGTTCCCCCCCCCCNGTTTGCCTTTTCGAGAATAAACCGTCAAAACTAGTTTTATGATATCTTTTTTCTCAAAACTTTATTTTCAAACTCCAGGATTCATCCTAGTCATTAATTAATTTATCTAATTAATTAATGTTGAGAGGCTCGTCATTAAAATACAATAACTTTGGAAGTCCATTTAGAGAGATCAAAATCTCAATATTTATTATTTAAAATAATGAGTCTCAATAAATAAATAATATTTATTTATTTAAAATATTGACTAGCTATTAGGCCAGTTTGTGGGGCGTTATAGAGAGAGCAACATAAAGTTGACTGTGACTAAACACCAGTTTTTTAGGTAGTAAGCCAACATGTGATAAAGATTGTCACTGACTTTTATTAATCATATGAAGTCATGATGGGAAATTTCTTCCTTTGGAACTTGAAAGGAATCTTTTTATCCAAAGGAATTAAAGAAAGTCTAGGGATGACATTCTCATGACCAACATGTTTCTCTACCATCACTTTTCCTTGAATTAAATGCTTCCCCATTCTTGTCACTGTTAATCTGGTACCATTGCACAACCCAATAGAATGATCAATATTTCCGAGAAGCATGACTAGGGTACGAACCTTCAACGTAAGAATGTGGTTTGGAACGCCTGACGCTCGAATACCATTCAAAAATTCTGGTGAATATAAATCACCTAAGAAATCCATATTTGAGTCTGACTTACAAATGCTATCAGAGCTTAAGTAAGTTTTAAAGTCCTCATTCTCATTCTTTAAGGTCATATAATCATTAACTACATCAACATCTTCTAATGTTCGTGCTAGAATGGCTCTCTCCTACAGGTATATGGGATTGTTTCCTATGTTGTTAAAGCGGGGTATGTCGATTGCACAATTGCCTCAATGGGATGATCAGAGTATTTCACCAAAATATCATCCAGGAGAATAATTTTTCCGCATCCATCATTTTCATCACCTAGAATCTCATCTCCAATGTTAGCAATCCATTGTCACTACTACAAAAATCAGTAAATAGACTGCCTCAATATAGCATCGGTTTATAAAACAACCGATGCAAATGATCAAAAGCATCGGTTATTTTGAAAAAGCGATGCCATTGATATTTGATAAAAAATAATAAAAAATTAAAATGGGTATTAGCATTAGTTATTTAGAATAACTGATGCAAGTGATCAATAACATCGTTTATTCTATATAACGATTCTAATACTTATTTTTATTTTTGAGTAAATTTTATAAAAGGTCCCTGGTTATAAGTCGTTTTACACATTTTGTCCCTACATATCAAATGTTACTAATTTAGTCTCCAATTATTATGTCATTTTTCACGAATGGTCCTTTGTTAACGTTTTTGTTAAGAACATAGATAAAATTGTATATCCATACTTCTCTCTCTCCTCAATTAAGCTTTCTCTCTCCCCTCGTACTCTTTCCCAAACTCGTCGCTGAGTTTGAAGCTCTAAACTCTAAACTCAACTAATCATTTCTCTCTCAGTTATTAGTCTTCCTGGTGGAACCTAAAATCAAAACCAATAAGTCACTACAAAAAAAGGGGGCAGTAGCGACAGATCCTTAGGGACAGAAACCTTTTTTGTCGCTAAAAAGAGAATATTACCGACAGATAAAATTATTTGAAGGTAAAAACTATTTGACCCACAGAAAGAGTAATATCTGTCGCTATTGGTTGTAGTTTTAGCAACAGACTTTTATCTGTCGGTATTGCTTATAGTTTTAGCGACAAAACTTTATCTGTCATTATTTTTTATAGTATTAGCAACAAAAAATGTATCTGTCGATACTGTTTATAGTATTAGCAACGAACATTTATCTGTCGGTATTGTTTATAGATTTAGCAACAATGTTTTATCTGTCGGTATTGATTTTATTGACATTTAGGGGCTGTTTGTTTCAGCCTCTTAATGGTTCAGATGTCTGAATGGTTCAGCACTTAATGGTTCAGACTGTTTGTTTCAGCCTCTTAATGGTCCAGATGTCTGAATGGTTAAGAGATTTGCCTCTGAATGGTTAAGTATTATACAGAGTCTGAATGGTTAAGACCTCTTATCTGAATTGATCAGACATTTACCTCTGAATATTTAAGCAATATACTAGCTCTTAATGGTTCAGACCTCTTACTGGTTCAGCACTTAATGGTTCAGACCTCTTACTGGTTCAGCACTTATCTATTCAGAAGTTACCAAACAGCCCCTTAATTTAAATATCTTAATTATAAAAATCTTAAAATTAGGCATCATTTAGTACACGAAATTGAGGTCATGAAATTGGGATTGAAAAGCCTCAATTTGATTTTTTTTTATTTGGTCGCAAAAAAATATATGATATTGAAAATGAATTATAAATTTAAAAGATAAAAAATTAAAAATTAAAGATTAAAACTATTTTTTTTACATTGAATATTTACAGATTAAAAATTATAATTTTTAATTTTAGATTTTTAAGTTATAAGTTAAATTAAAGGACTAAACTGACCGAATAAAATCAAGACATATGATAAAAGAACAAATCAACAAATTAAAATCGAGAATGATGAAAACGCTAGTGGAGATATATATATAATTATTCATATTATTGATGTAAAATAATAAGGTAGAGATTTTTAACCATTTCCAATGCGGTTAAAAATTTGTCAGTCAACCGCAAATCATAAACCAAAAATCAGAGGATTGAGCATGAAATCGGAAACCAAAAATCGAAGCAACTACCATATCAAGTCTACATAAAAATGCTCAAAAACAGGGTATTCATAACTAAAAAAGAGTAATTTAACTAAATATGACTAAAACATAATGACTTTCCCAAGATAGGAGCATATGTTTTTATTTCTCAATATAGGACCTTTAGTCATTATGAAGTAGTCATTATTCAAGTAAATTTCCATCATTATAGACATTATTCCTCCCACTAGGTCATTATTAAGTGTTATTTAGGGAATAAAAAAGTTTAAGTTCTATATTAGGAAAGTCATTAGGTTTTAGTCCTGTTTAGTACAAATTTCACAACTAAAAAAGTTGTAAACAAGTAGGAAAAAGACTCCAAAAAAATAAAACTACAAAATTAACTACTCCTTATCTAAAAAGCAAGATTTTGGGTTGAAGGCCCGATGGTCTTTGACCAATCAGGCCCCTGGGCGTCTGGCTGATTAATCTTCTTATTCGATCCATGTGACCAGCGACGGTTCCAGCCACGATCGCGCGACCAACGACTTCGGAAACCCTTTTTGTGGTGCTGATTCCTCTTCTTATTCGATCCATGTGACCAGCGACGGTTCCAGCCACGATCGCGCGACCAACGACATCGGAGACCCTTCTTTTCCTTTGAGACGGCGACGGCGTCCATGTGCACCGACGGAAGAAGTGAGCTGCGGCAACAACAGATCTTGACAATAGATTCCGAGGCATGACCCGAGCACCAGCAACCTTGTTGAGTTCCAGCTACGTCCGGGCTATGGAAAACAGGTCCTAGGCGGTAGCTGCATATTCTATTGACTCTGACAGAGTCCGGGAAGCAGTGACAATTTTCGTGAATGCCATCAGCGCTCTGACGACCCTCCGAGAATGCTCGTCTACTAGGTATATCATAGATACTTATGGATTTATGTGTTGTGGACCTGTTTGTGAATTTGGGAAATTTCAATTCTGTTGATTGGTTTCAAAGTAGGCTTCATATTAGACTGATTTGTGTTAATTATGAAATTATAGATAGTTATGTTAGAAATAATTAATTCTTCCGCTTTGATGCAAATTGGTCAAAAGAGATAATTGAGGAACAATCTACTGTCTTAATTCCAAAAATGAACCAAAGGAGATATTTTGGGTTCATTTCATTGCAATTAGTGAACTTTACAAAGTCTGAACTGGTGTCACCTTTATTTATTTGCTGAATTGCAGTTTGACACATATGGGAATTGGTCTTTCTGTTCTGATGGGCACTCGAATATGAGCTGTTGCCAGATTTACTTGACATTTCATACTGATAGCACAATTAGTGAAGATGGTTTTTCTAACTACTATAGGTAATCAATTGATTATGAAATTATTATACCGTGCGCTAGCTTTGCATGTTCATTTGATCTCATCTTTTGTTTCAAGTCTTTCTAGACCTGTGGAAGGTGTTTATGTATTTTCTTTGTCTCATTTTCTTTTATATGACCAAGAATGTTTCATAAGTCAAAGAAAGCTACACTGAGATGAATGTTAGAGCAGGAAGCTCAATTGTAGAAAGCCATCTAGAAACACAATAGAAGGTTAAGAGATTTGAAACTTATGGATGAGAAGAATACTAACGAAGGTAGCTGTGATGAGTTCCATACTGGCTCTTCGTCCATCCTTCCACTATTTCAGTAACCAAACCATCTTAAATTCCGTCATCAAGTTACATCAGGTTAGTTCTTTATAGTCTCCTTTTGCATTTTACTAGAGATTAAATTACCATCTATGCTTTGCTCTATGTTTAAGTTTTTTATCTTCTTTGTTTGAAAATTGGAAGAAATGAGATTTTTTCTTCTTTGAGTTATATTCTTTGTTTATCTTCTGTGTTGAATCTTTGGTTGGACTATTGGAGACTTGATAGATTTGTAAAATCAATACGAAGTATTCTTCTGTGTACTCTGTATACTGAGGTAATTCTGTGAGGTACTCTATACAAGCATTCTTTTGTGTTTATCTTCTATGCTTGTAAAATATGTTCAAAGTAGTAATTTGACAAATTTGTAGTAATGGTCTGATAAGGTTTGGCCTCAGATGTGTGTAACTAAGAGCATGAAGAAACAAAAGAGAGACTCAAAAATTTAGAATATGTAGTATCATTGCTTTTAAATACCCTCCGGTTAGTGTCTATTTATCGTTGTTAACTACCCATATTTCATTTGATTTTTGTTTAGTTCATTATATAGTTTAAAGTTATGCCACCTAACATGAGTGTAAGGTAAATTTGGTGCAAAATTTGTAATTACGTTATCATGTGCTTATATTTTTTTGAAAAATGCTAGGGGTACACCTTTGGTGTATCCCATTTGTCCCCCACCCCCTCCTCCACCACATAAATGGGCAAAACCTTTTTAAAAAATTAAATAAATAAAAATTAAATAAAAATGGGTGGTGGTGAAGGGGTGGGGGACAAGTGAGGTACACCAAAGGTGTACCCCTAGCATTGCTCAATTTTTTTTGCATAGGGTTCAATGGCTAATCAATCTAAAATCGATGGCCTTATAGTAATACAACCACTGAGAAAAGTCATGATGAGGATCGATGGAACAAAGATGATAAAGCTGAGAGCGATGAACTTGAAGATATAGACAGTGCATTAAAGCTTTGGACTATATTTTCCATATCAATGCGTATTTTAATTTAGTTCACTTTGACTGTTTATACTTTAGCGCAAATGATGAACTAATTTTGAGATATTGGTTTACTTTCTAGTAAATGGGTTAGTTGTAACTCTTTGAAATGTTATTGTATTATGTATTGTTGTTAATACAAGTATGACTATTATTTTTTATTTGTCAATAAAATTCTTTGATATCACTTAAATAGAGCATGTTGGTGTGAAATATGGTAGTAGTAACAGTTATAATAAATGTAAATATTGGTCAAAATAAAGTATTACCGACAAAAAAATGTTTTACTCACATAATTTTTTGTGGATAATCCAACTTTTAGCGACAGTTATAATAAATGTTAAAGTTGGTAAAAACAAGGTATTACCGACAGAAAAGAATGATTTACTCACACTATTTTTTGTCGCTAATCCATGTTTTAGCGACATACATATTTTGTCGGTACTCCTCTCTATTTTAGCGACATCTTTGGTCTGTCGCCATTAAACTATTTTAGTGACAGAATATTTTATCTGTCGGTAATACTTTTACTGACGGAGTTTTTAGCGACAGCGTAGCGACAGACAATTATCTGTCGGTAAAAGCGAGTAGCGACAGATATTCAACCTTTAGCGACATATTGACCCTGTCGGTATTGCCTCCTTTTTTTGTAGTGAGTTTTATGAATGAGTTTTATCAGTCTGAAGAAATTGCAAAGAAATAAACATTGAAACTCCTCCATGAAGGTTAGTAGTTTCAAATTTGATTTCCACCAGTTAGACAAACAATTGAGAGATGAGTGATAATTTCAGTTTTGGATTCAAAGCTTCAAACTCAGCGACGGGTTTTGGGAAACGAGTGCGAGGGGAGGAAGAAAGCTTAATTGATGAGAGAAAAGAGTGTGAATTTATAATATTATTCACATTCTTAACGGAAATGTTAACAAAGGACCATTCGTGGAAATGAGTATACTAATTGGGGACTAAATTAGTAATATTTGATACGTAGGGACTAAATATGTAAAATGACCTATAACTAGGACCTTTTATGTAATTTACTCTCTATTTTTCTATACTCCCTCCGTCCATAAATAAAGTTCTTACTTTCCTTTTTGGTCCGTCCACAAATAAAGTTCCAATTTCCTTTTTTGGCAAAATTTTAAGTGTAAAATGACTAAGATACCCTTATCTTTTTTTCATTCTTATTTCATTACAGCCACCAATCTTCAACCTTATCTTTCTTCCTCCGTGCTTTTCTTCTCTACTTTCTTCTTCTTCTTCTTCTTCTTCTTCTTCTTCTTTTTCTTCATTTCTTCTTCCCCTTCAATTATTTTTCCCCTTCTTCAATTCTTCTTCTCCTTCTTCCTGGAATCGCATGTGTTTCTCTCTAAAGTCGGCAATTGAATAAGTCTCGTACACTGTAATTCATCGCAATTGAATAGCCCCGATTCCTCTTGATTTTCTTGTGTTATTGATACGACCTTTTGAGCTCTTTGACCGTTTTGGACCAAGGAATCCCTTCCTCAATTTAATTTCCTTATTACGGTGCTAAATTGGACAAGAATCGCATGTCAACCATCTCGGTGTACTGTTCATCCGCGACAATTGTTGGTTCAATCAACCTCTGTTCAAGCTCGTTTCGAAGGAAATTTGTGGAGGATTATGGGCGACTTGGGATGCTCATTCAAGGGCTAAAGCTGGATTTCCATTCCAATTGATGCTTCCTTCGATTTGAGCCAATCTTAGATTTTGTCACTGTTCATCAGTACCTGTTTCTGTTTTTGCTTCCTTGATTTTGTTTGGCTTCCTTGATTTTGTTCTTCGTGGCCCTGTTCATGTTCATTTGGTGTTTTTGCCGAGATTGGTCTGGACTTGGGAGGAGGAATTAAGGTAAGAAGTCTGGTTGAGTGACGGAGGAGGAGGAGGGGTATTTTGGGAAAGTTAACCACAATTTTACTTCACCTAAAACTGCGTGCCAGGTCAAAGTGGGAACATTAATTTTGGACGGAGGGAGCAATTAATTTGTACGTAGTTTTTTTGAAATAAATCATTCTAATCCCGCCCATACTTTATTAATTTTTAGTTTTTTAATTTTACTTTCATATTGAAATGGTAGTATTTTATTTCCATACTATAATTCCTCAGTTGTTCACTACTATTTAATTTAATTTAAATACTCCATCCGTCCTCCTAAGATGTTCTCAATAGTTTATTTTTGCATTTATAATTATTTCAAACGCAATTCTTAAGTTCTAAATTAAATTATTTATCAAATTATATCTCTAATTCCCAATTTTTATTATATGACATTCTTATAAAACTTAAGAATTAGAGATTTACTATGAATAAGTATGAAATACTATCTCCGTCCCATTTTATAATGCCTTTTTGATCTTAGGCCATATTTAAGGGAGGAAAAAATTAAGGTTGACCTTCCAAAATTGTCTCTCACTTAATTTTTTTAAGGTGGGTAGGGGTAAGAAAGTGTGGATATGAGTAATTACATGAGAGGGCATTTTGGAAAGTCCACATAAACAATCATACCAAATAAGAAAATAAGCATATCATTTTGGGACAGACAAAAAGGAAAACAAGAATTATAATTTGGGACGGAAGGAGTACATGTGACATCTCATCTAAGTAAAATTGTTAATCATGTTTAGGCACTATTTTGAAAAGAAATATTTAAAAAATAAGTTTAATAAAAACCATTTTACAGAGACCAACATAAATCGTATGTTTTATAGAAACTAAAAATATATTTAACTTTTATTATTACTTAATAATAAAAGAAGCACACACAAATATTTTATCTTTACACCCAAAGTCTTAAACTAATTGAAAAGTAATTGCCCGTGCATCGCACAGGTGAAGTACTAGTTAGGTAATAAGTTGAAAAAATAAGTTGAGCAAAACGGATGACAATTATCCCTCCGTCCGAAAATAATCTTCCCGTTTCTCCTTTTTTCTCGTCCGGAATTAATCTTCCCATTTCTAATTCTAACCCCAATTCTTCCAAAAATACCCTTATCAATAAATTTCATTTACTCTCAAATTTCCTAGATCTATCCTACCATACCCGTCTCTAAATCTACCTTCCCGTCCTGCACCCTTTCTTCTTCTTTTCTTCTTCTTCTTCTCTATCTCTTCCTCTTTCGGTCTTCCCCTATCCATCTCCTCTCTTCTTTCTCCCCCTCCATTTTTCATCTTCTTATTCTCTCCCTTCTTATTCTTCTTCCATCTGGTAGATCTGGGCATGGAGATAATTGTGACAGTGATAGCGGCGGCAATTGTGATAGTGATGACGGTGGCGGTTGGCGACGACATCGCGACGATGATGGAGACGGTGAGCTAGTCTCTAGATATACACTTCTTCCTTCTTTCTTTTTGTCCTTCTTTTTTTCTTTCTCTTCCTGTCTTTTAGATCTGCACCAGGTGGTGGGGTATGTCGGGCTGGGGGCATAGGTGGGGCTGCCGGCGGTAGTGGAGTGGCGACAATGGTGAGGAGAAAGGAGCAGGATACCTCGGATATGATGAGACCGCCGTGGCTTCGGTGCAGGGGGCTGGGGAAGATGGTCGGAGAAATGAGCGGTGGTGTGGCGGGCGGCAATGGAAGGGCTGGCGGCAACATTTGGGACTATGTCATGGAGGAGCTGGCGGCAACAATTGGGACTGGGTCAGGGCTGGTAAGGAAGGAGAGGGAGGGCATTTTGGGGAAATTACACTCAAAGTCAACCCTTCATAAAAATTAAGAAAAGTCCAAATAGAAAGTTTTTTCCCGGAGGGAGTATATGAAGATACTCCATATTTATTAGAAAAAGAATATAATATCTTCATATTACTTATTTATTTAAACTCTAACCCAGCCCAATGTATTTAAAGAGTCCGGCCCAACAGAATCCACCAGCCCGTTTAGTTTATTACACCTAACGTCTCCTCGCAGATTTCTTTTGCGTTTCTTTTGCGGCTCTCAGCGTAATCTTCTCTCTTTCTCGACCATATCGGCGCTCAGAGTTTGATTTCACTCTTCTCTGATTCTCTTTCTCGTTCCCTCTATGTTCTCTTAATTTCTTTATTTATTCTATTAATTTTTTTAGATGGTTTTTTGTTTTGCAATTTTCTTGATCTAATGGTTTATTTCATGATTTGTTATTCGGCATATTAGATCACCGGATCCATTTTTGCTAGGTATATATTCTGAATTTATATGTAGATCTTTAGATCGATTCATATATATTGACATGAATGAATTTCTCCAATATTGATATGCACGCTTTCAGAGTAAATATTTCAAAAAACTATTTAGATTGGCTACGGTTTAAAATTTGATGTTATGAGTAAATACATGTCCATATATATATATTAAAGGAGATATATTTTAATTTTAAACTTATATTTAAACTTTCATTCATTATTCCTAGTCTTTGAAATATTCTTGGCTATTTTTCTTCATAATTTTCTATTCAATATACACAGATCATTGTATATACATATTCTTACATATGATGTCTTCATTATATGTGTTGTACTAAGTGTACTGTTTCTTTCTTGATTATTTGTGATGAATGTTGGCCCATTACTGCCCAGCAGCTGTATTTCATACTGGCCCATTACTGTAGCCATAAGTTGGCCTGTTTTTGTAGCTACTGTGTGTCTACCTATACGTTGATCCGGACGAGGTACTAAGTCAAAGGTTGATCGCTCGAACCAGTCAAACCGAGAGTCAACAACCCTGTCGACGATGTTTATACTACTAAAATTTTATATTATATATTAGATATTTTTAGTCAATAAAAATAACTTAATTTCTTCTTTTATTTTTCTATCTAGTCTTTAATATCATTGTGCATATATTATTTCACACCTTCTATATTTTATTATATGATTTTTATTATTATTCAAAACTAATAATGAATGTCTAATAAATACTTAAATAATAAGGGGATACTCATATTTTTAAAAAGTAAAGACTAACTAATGTATTCTTGTATACAATTGACATTTTAAACTATGTATTTATTTGAATAAAATGATTAAAAAAAGATGTAGCATATGAAGTACTCCCTCTGTCCACCATAGATCTTCCCATACACTATTCACAGTGTCAAACTTTACTCACTTTGTTTGCTCAATTTTACTAGTCGTTTCGTAAAATAATAGTCTTGTCACTTCTAGTTTTGTAGAATTTTTCATGTAGTTTATTACTATATAAATTTTATTTTAAAATTTTACTCCCATAAACAATTAAATTGAATTGAAAATAAAGTCGGTCAAGCCTCGTAACGCGTAATGGGAAGATCTTAGGTGGACGGAGAGAGTATATGATTATATGAATTGCGTAATGTATTCAAGTATAGATTATATGAAGTATATTTATTTTTGAATTAAATTTAAATAATTCTCAATTTTTTGGAACTATTTTAAAAGTTCATAAAGTGAGTTAGATGCACAATGAAAAAACTTACGTGGGACATTTTGTAGTTAATTCATTTTGTATACGACATGTGTAAAAAAAAAGTGTTTGGCTCACCTGGCTTACCAATGTTCACATAGGTACAATGATGTTAGGTTTGAACATCATTGGCATTTTAAATTTTACAACATTAAAATTTCATAAAAATTAAGTTTTTGCCCAAATCTGTAAGGTGAACCGGCCAGATTGACCCAGGTCACCTGGTTCTCCGAGTCGGACTAGTTTGGGCTCAATCCCAAAATGGGTTTATCCATCAAATCGGACCGGATTTAAAAAAGGCCAGATTTTCAGACTCCATCATCAACAGCTAAACATATGCATCTGGAATGTGGCGTTGTGGCGGGAACCTACTGAGAAGGGCCTCCACAGGACGGCCCGTACTTTCTCACCCGCCGAATCGCAACGGTGGCGCGATCCGAGCCCTCATCGTCGGCTCGAATGCGGCGGCGTCGAGTCCGAGCGCGTCGATATGGCGGCGCAAGAAGGAATTGGGGAAAGAAGGTTTAATGGCGGCCAAGGAGCTCAAGCGGTTGCAGTCCGACCCGATCCGTCTCGAACGGTTCATCAAGTCTAGTGTTTCTCGTCTGCTCAAATCCGATCTCGTCGCCGTCCTCGCGGAGTTTCAAAGACAGGAGCTTGTGTTTCTCTCCATGAAGGTACCAACAGTACAGCAATCCATTCCCAATTACTCTGGCATTTTTGCCCTCACTATTTTTTATCACAGTTCAAATTGAAAGAATTTCCAATTACGCAATTCTATTCTTCTATAGTTGTTTTTCAATTGAATGTCTTATATCTAGTAGGGGTAAGTTTTGAGTACATTTCTGGGATTTTAATGGATTTGTTTCGTTTATTACAATTGAATGTCCTGATAGATTTTAATATGAATAGAAGATCATAGTGTGTGGAAACCCAAATTTGAGAAACCATATTAGTGAAAAACCAAGAGGTCCTTATAAGGCCGCCGCAATTCAATGAGAAAAATGAAGAAATATTTACTTGAATCTTGTCCAATTCGTTCAAACGACAATATAGTGTTCCTTCCCTCTTAGATGTGTATCCAAGATTGGAAAAAAAGTTGGCAACTTTATATTGGGTATGTTTGGTTGATAAGTGTGTTTGAACTGTATCAAAGCCCTGAGCATTGCCAAATGCCAAACAGTCTCTGCATCATTGGCACACTCCCAAGAAACAATTCTATGAGGCTTAAGACAAAGGTATTTGGCACTCAGAGAATCCATTTCCACATTAATTTGATCAAAATCTTTGTAAGTACACATAGATAGGCCCCCAGCCACTGTTCTCTGTTCTGTTGCACAAATAAAAACACACCCATAGAAGTAGCTAAATCAAGCACTGAAATCTCTTTCATGATCCCTTATAACTCTACCCTATCAATTCTATGGGTCTAGTTGCAAATGTAGAGGTGTTAAAAAAACAAAGGGGTTTCCTTGACATTGGAATCCCGGGTCATCCTATCACATAGGCCCCATTTTTTACTCCAAAGTCAAATATAAGCAAGATTGAAAAAAAAGTTGGCAACTTTATACCAGGTATGTTTGGTTGATAAGTGTGTTTGAACTGTATCAAAGCCTTGAGCATTGCCAAATGCCAAACAGTCTGCATCATTAGCACACTCCCAAGAAACAATTCTATGAGGCTTAAGGAAAATGCAGTAGGCACTCAAAGAATCCACCTCCACATTGATTTGATTGAAATCTTTATAGGTACCACATAGATAGGCCCCACCCATAGAAGTTAAATCAAGCATTGAAATGTCTTTCATGATCCCTTATAACTCTACCCTGTCAATACTATGGGTCTAGTTGCAAACGTAGAGGTTTTGAAAAAACAAAGGGGTTTCCTTGACATTGGAACACCGGGTCATCCTATCACATAGGCCCCATTTTTTACACCAATGTCAAATAAATTTGGAGGTGCAATAGAAGGGGGGTGGAGGTGGGTTCGGGTTCGGGATAGGGGATAGAAACTATCAATTTTACGAACGGGGCATTGTAGGGCCCCTAAAAATCATGCATTTTCTATGTGCAGATATATGAGGTGGTGCGAAAAGAGATATGGTATCGGCCGGATATGTTTTTCTATAGGGATATGCTTTTGATGCTTGCAAGGAACAAAAGAGTAGATGAAGGGAGGAAGGTTTGGAAAGATTTGAAGAGTGAGGGAGTCCTTTTTGACCAGCACACATTTGGTGACCTTGTGAGGGCATTCTCGGATGCTGGACTGCCGGAGGAGGCAATGCATGTATATGATGAAATGAGAAACTCTACTGAGCCCCCGTTGTCTTTGCCTTACCGTGTGATTTTAAAAGGGCTCCTTCCCTATCCGGATTTGAGAGAGAAGGTTAAGGATGACTTCCTTGAGCTTTTCCCAGACATGATCATTTATGACCCTCCTGAGGACTTGTTCAGTGATGAAGACTTGAGAAATGAGAACAGGGATGAGTGATTTATGCCTTGATACAATGCTCTCTTTTTCTTGTAGAGAAGTTTTATTGTCTCTTCAAGTGGATTGTTGAAATGACATTGGTCGCCAATGTCAAAAAAAACAGACCCGAAAATGAGAAATGACTAATTGAGTATATGTCAAAAGTCTAAACCCCTTCTTGATAATTATTACTATTCTTCCACCCTGATCCACAACTAGCCATGTACTTCATAATCCATTGTCATTGCTCACCACTACTATAGTTATTAAAATGTGTCATTTAATTGTATTTTTATGGGTACTAAAAAAAGATGCAACTACAAGTAACATTTTAACTTGTGATCTCTCTAGGACCAAGCAACTTAAGCAAGGCGGCCTACGGCCCCCAAAAACGCAACTCTCTTCTATTGCTTATTTTCTGAGCACAGTTTAAGGCAAGAAGCTTCCCAGGGCCAGCACTCCACGAAGAAAGTTGACGTTTTGAAGAAAATTTCCAATTTTACCAATAGAAAATCTAGAGAGAAAGTATTGGCGCGCATCAATATTATCTTCGTATAAGTGACAGTTTGGCTCTGAAAAACTAGGATTATTTGAGCGTGGAGGGATTGCTGATTGCTCCATGGAGGAATTAATTCTTTAATTTGGATGTATGAAGTTCATTTCAATTTAGATTTTTGAAATTAGTTTATAGTCATGCTAATCTTTGACGAGAATAATAATTTACTATTATATATATATGAGTATTAGAGAGAAATTGCTTCATAAATATTTGTGATTCTGCAAATTCAATTATAATTTCTTTTTTGACTGTCCGAAAATATTCTTCTTATTTCCTTATTTAGTGTATTTTTTAAGGATAAATTCTAATAATATTCTTTTATTTTATCACCAATCTACTTTTTTATTGCTTTTTTAATAAGAAAAGAATATTTAAAAATTTATAGTATATGCATTTTTGAAAATTTGGCACTTTTATACCACTTCTTAATAAACGTGTCAAGTCAATAAAAAAATTTGGCACTCAGACAAAAGGAGTATATGTTAAGGTCAAAGCAGTATTGATGATATTAGTAGCTAATTCCCTGATAATTTAGGCTTTGTTTGGGAAAAGTGTTTTCGATTAGCGTTAGCGTTTTGGATAAAATTTTAAAGGTGTAGATTAATTCCAACAACGCTAACTCTAAAGGCTACCGTCGGATAGCATTTTCAAAACGCTAACACTAATAGCTAACGCTGATGCCAAACGGGGCCTTAGTTTATTTATAGGCACTTTAATTACACCAGTCATTTGGATAAGGTTAATTATGTGGAAAGATCTTGTGAGATAATGAAGAATCTAATTACTCAGTATAATAATAATAATAATATTGGAGTGTAATTTTCACGTCAATGTACACTCACGCGACAACCTCGAAACCCCGCTCATCTCGCAATGTCTCCTTGTCTTTCATTTCATTCTAGACTAATCCAATATAAAGATGCATGGAATTGTTTTATTTGTAAATAATAATCCCTTTCCTTCAAATTTATCATCTCTAGCTAAACGTTGATGGGCGTTGTGCAGTTGACAAGACAAGAAATGCCAAGGGGATAAAATTCGAGTTCGATTCCTAGCAACTGCACTGGGAGACAATTATGCTAAGCATATGACCTCTGCAAGTATCAAGTGCAGGCTCCATTCTTTGCCACTAATCTGTGATTAAAGTCTAATTTATCTCCTCCGATTGACTGTCTGGCCGAGTATGAGGAGGCTTCTAGGGATGGGATTTTTTATTGTCTCAGTTTGACTTCACGTAACTTAGAAAAAATACTGGAAAATAAAAAGTGGATGATTCAATTTTGTTTGTAAGAATGAGAAAAATTATGAAGCACGTATTATTTACTTTATTACGAGTAAAAAATAAGACAACTTTTTAAATACTCGCTGGAATAAAAAGTAAGAAGATTAATTAGGCACTAAAAATTCTAACAATAATAAATTACTCCTAGAAGCTAACTTTAAACATCACGCGTACATAATTGAATAAATAATTTACTTTTTGATGAAATAATGAAAAAAGTTTATTGTATATTTGTACACATGTATGCCAGCATTTAAGTCAAGAAGTACACATATCGTCTGTATTTGTCAATCTGTGGGTGCTAAATTTAAATTCTACAGAGTAATTACCGCTATTTAAAGAGCATTGACAATGACAAGGCAAAAATGAAATGACACACGGTGACATGGATTATTTCAACTAATAAAAAGTAACCCAGTCACCGTGTGGCAAATGAGTGGAGTGTCGTAACATACAGTGGCAAGTCGTTGTTTTTGTCTATTTTTGTACTTTTTAATGATTTTTAATTATAAAAAATTATTTTTAAAATTTATTTTATTATTAAAATATGTTTACTTCTTTTAAAAAATATTTTTTCAAAAATTACAAATATTAAAAATATTAAAAAAAATAAAAACTGAGAGAGTCATGTCTTGCACATGAAATGAAAAATGGGGTGGAATGGTCATGGAATGCCATGATTGTAGTAGAAGTTGCTGACATGGCATGGCAAAGCAAGACATTGCCTTGTCATTGTGAATGCTCTAATAAATGAGTAATGACATTCTTTTTTTTAAGTAGTAATGACTAATGACATTCTTTTAGTTACTCCCTTCATTCTTTTTTTGTCTGATTTGAATAACCTAACTATATATAAAAATATACAATAAACTAAAATATAAAAATTATATCAAATTATCGGAATGGAATGAAAAATTCTTTTAATTTATTACTTTTAATATTTTTTTTTGTTATTAAGACGTACTATTAGTCAAATATTAGACTCAAAAAGTAAATTGGACGTGCATGCATTGGAGGACGTCTTAATTATAGTCAATTTTGATTTCATTCGTGGTCTATTTTCACTACTAACTATAATTAGATAAAATTATACTCCGCGTAATAATTATGTCATTTCTTAATTATAATCAATTTTGATTTCATTCGTGGTCTATTTTCACTACTAACTATAATTAGATAAAATTATACTCCGCGTAATAATTATGTCATTTCTTATTGCGTAGAATGTTTGATAGGTTTTAAAATATATAAATTTTATTTTTTAATCATATACCAATTTTTAATTAAATACCAACTCTATTATATCCGGCAGCCACATTGGCTATAGGAAAGGCGGACATGCGCGGGTGGGAGGCCGTCTTAATTATAGAGTCATTTTTTATTTCATTTTTTGTCTATTTTCACTACATAAACCTTTATCGTGTAGAACGCTTGATTAGTGTTAAGAGTATCCCACATCGGAAAAGTGTGAGAAAAAATAATCGGTATATAAGCTCTTGAGTTGAACTAACTAATCGATTGGATTCAATCTTTTAATGTGGTTCAACCCAAGTGTCTTATTGCCCAATCCAGTTGTCCATACCCCATCCTAAATTCTATCAATTAGTTTTAAATATATAAATTTTATTTTTTTAATTAAATATCAATTTTTTAATAAATTAAAATACAAATAATTAAATCAATTACCCTAACTCGGAACATGAAGGTCTTTTTGTGACCCATTAAGCTAATCTTTTTAGGAGTAAATTCCATAATTGGTCCTTTATAACAGGGGGTTTTCATATTTAGTCCTCTATTATCAAATATTACCCCCGTAGTTCTTTTTTTAAGGGTACCTTTCCACAAATGGTTCTTTTTTTGATCTCCTGCCGTGTTGGTGTTAATTTAAGGGCTAAAAGTATAATTTGACGTCAACATTATGTCTAGTGACGTGTTCTGATATTGGTTAAGCGGATAACACAAAAATAATGACTATGATTATGGGCTAGGATTCTGACGAAAGATCACATTTGTAGACTATAGTTGTCATAAAAAGCAACTGTAATTCACAAACGACGCAAACGGAACAGCCTTTGGAATTGTGTATGACAAAAAAGATATATTATCAATGTGAAATTACACTTTTAGCCCTTAAATTAACACCAACATGATAGAAGATCAAAAAAGGACTATTTGTGGAAAGGTACCCATAAAAGAAGGACCACTTGGGTAATATTTGATAATAGAGGACTAAATAGGGAAATCCCCTGTTATAAAGGACCAATTATAGAATTTACTCTCTTTTTAATGGAGCTAGAGAAATTCTAAATATTTTGACTCTATAAATCCTAACTTAAAATCTAAACTACATTCCATCTCTTTTTAAAGATAATAAATTATGTTGTTCTGTTGGATACATTTTTGTTACATGATCTGATTTTTTGGATACTCAGCTCTAAGTACATTTTTAGTAGACCTGTGCAAATAAGGATCCAGGCTGGGTCAGGCTTGATATAAATTATTAGCCCATTTACATGGGCGGGCCTGACCCGACCCGGATTTGATGGGCTAATTTCTTTACCCATACCCGCCCATCTTTGCGGGATGGACTGTCCACTGGGCCGCCCAGCCCGGATAAAACATCAAGAAATTTTTTTTGTACAAAAAATTTAAAAAAAAATTAAACTCTTTTTTAATATTTAAAATAAAATAACCAGTCACCACATTTATATAAAAGCATAATAAAGATATTGTTGCATAATTAATATGTTCATCATACTGATTCATTAAAAGAGTATCAATTTTTGTTTAAAAGAGGTGAGTGAATTAAACTATTATACATGAACTATAGAAAATTTTAAAATTTATATTGGCTAGGTAATTAATAATAAAGTAATTATATTTGATGAATATGGGCGGGCCTATTGGCCCAGATGGACTAAAAGTAACTTTCAGATCCGCCCATATACAATTCGGGCTTGGGCCGGCCCGCCCATTTGGGTATTAAAGGTAGTCCATATCTGCCCTTTTTAAAGGGCGGGCTCGGAAGGCCGAATTGGCCAACCCTTGTTTGCACAGATCTAATTTTTAGTCAAATATTCTATGATCAAATCTAAAATTTGGGTTTTATTTATTCTCTTCCAAATTACTCCCTATTATTCAGGTCAATTATGAGGATTCTATGATGTGGTTTATCTTTTTCTTACTTTGTACTCCCTCCGTTTCTCAAAAGAGTTCCTCTTTTGACTTTGGAGGAAAATAAGGAAGTGTTAAATTGTAGTTGACTTTCCAATTTTGCCCTTGATGTGATGGGTAAAAGTAAGATGTGATAGTTTAGTTGTTAGTGAAAAAAGTATGATGTGATAGGTAGGGTATGAAAAAGTAGGGGTAAAAGTGGTTTTTTAATAGAAAAGGGAAGTGTTTTAAGAAAAACAAAAAAAATGAAAGAGGAAGAGTTTTAAGAAACGGAGGGAGTAATAAGGTATTTTTCCCAATTCGGTCATCAGTAAGTTATAATTATCTACATGGTCCTTTATAATTGAGATTTATTCCTCGTGTAGTTTTCGTAAATAATGTTACTCAAATGATGATTAATTAAAGGGTATTTTGGTATTTCTATCATCTAAATTTAAAGTATATCCTCAAAATGGTAAATAATCATTCGCAAATAATGTTACCCAAACGAAAAGACTAATCAATACTTTTTTGAGAATTTATTCTTAATAAAATCATTCAATTATTTCAAATTAAAGTAAATACTCCCTATAACTACTCAAATCTTCTTAGTTGGGCAATAAGTAATAAGGGGTAAGTGAATTCAATTCCTGACAAATACGTTGAGAGAAGACTATGCTAAACATAAACCTTCTTCAAGCATCAGGTGCATATCTCACCTTTTGTCACCAATTTGTGATTAAAGTCCAATTTGCTTTTTTGCAGTGACTGTTCGATCGGGTCTGAAGAGACCATCGGAAATGAGTCCCATTTTATAACTGCTCCATATACATTTCAACCTCTTTGCCCTAGAAAGCAACTAACCACCCATATATATAAACAGAAAAGATGTTCTAGGAATGCGTCAAAATCAACTTAACACAATAACACACATGTGAATACTTTAGTACTCCGTATGTGTTTGGTGAATGATGGACCTACGTGACAATTGTTCATTATTAAGTTCTCAACATCTTCATTATGAATGAAAATATGGCATGTGGTATGTCCAAATTATTTAAGCATCTTCTAATTACTTAGCTTGCCGCGAACCATCACCACGAATGATAAACAATAGCTAATAATAATAGATGGCTAAAATTTACCATTGGTCATTCAATTTTGTGAGATGTATATGATTAGTCTTTTCAAATTTTAAAAGTTCATAAATAGTCCTTCAAGTATTCAACAACTTCCAAATTTAAAATTTTCAAGTTTCAAAAGTCCATAAGTAGTCATTCAACTATTCATCAATCTTCTAAATGTAGTCTATTTTACGGTACATGTTAAAAGCTAAACGGAGTACTAGCTCCATATATAACTTCCGACTTATAATGGGTGCCAGAGCAACTAACTCCATATATATAATTTTCGTCTCAGTGCCAGATGCAACTTCCGACATGCAATAGATGCTCAACGTTTGTTGGCCCCGTGCTCCGAGCATCGCAGCACAGCGCAATGGATCTTTCCCTTCCACTGTAAATGCTGGGGATAGTTTTACTTTCAACTTCCGACATGCAATATATTATGACTTCATATTTTGCGCACATATTCATTTATTTTTCAAGGTATCATAAAAGTTAAATTATACGGAGTAATTGACAATTTATATGGAATGGAAAAGAATATTGTCCTAGTTTGATTTTTAAACTAACCTTGACCATAAATTAAATATAGTTTCAAATCAATTAAAAAATTATAAACATTTGATGTATCATAACTACATATCAAAATGAATTTAATCACATTAAATTTAAGTTATTGCCAACTACGTAGTATACTACAAGGAGTACACTAGTATAGAGTGAATAAAAAGTAACATCAAACAATCAAACATCATTCATTGTTCTCAATTCGTGATTATTTGTATAATTTTGACTGTTTATCGTCAACATGATCAAACTTTGATTTATAGTTAAATACAAATCACATAGTATATTAATTACATAAAATAATATTTTGAAAAAAATATTTTACAAGATAAATATAATGGGAATATGAAATATGAGTGAGGAATTTGTGAATAGCTTTTTTTCTCAATGTTCAATTTATTTTCATGCATTACGGAGTATTTATTTATTACATAATTAAAAACATGAATGGATCTTTCCATGTGACTCAATATAAGTTGGAAATTGTCATTAATTTTAGAAGCATAATGATTATTCATTTGCCTTTAATTTCATACTTTAGAATTTTAATCATCTATGTGTATGAAAAGGTAAGATATCGGAGGAATTCTTGTGGGATCAGTCCTCGATAACATGTACGGAGTAATCTTGGTAATCTTTCTTGATTAGATCTACTTGTTTCGCCATGAATTAATCATTTAGTAGACTTCATATAGTTTTAAAAATATTCAAAAGAAAAAAGATAAGTGATTAAAGTTTGTTTTTTTTGAAGTCTGATTAAAGTTTGTTTAAAAGAAAAAAAGATCAACATTATGGACCATGTATTATTTACTTGAGCCATGCTATGGGTATACCAAATGGTCTACCTCATTTGTCCCCCAACCCTTTTTCTGCCACTCATTTTACAGTCCCGCTAGGGGTACACCGTACGGGTACCCCAAAATGACCACCATATACACCCACACNACGTTTGTTTCCCACCTTTTTTCCTTGCCCATTCCCTCTCTTCCCTCGCACGATTTCTCCCCCTGTCGTCAACTTCCCGAGATTTTTCTGACACAATAGATTTCTCCCACCGGCCCTCCATCGGATGTCACGGCCGGCTGTCCATCGTGTGTCGCCCGCACAAGAAGTAAACGGCGTAGGATGTTCCTGACACTCGCGCACATCATCACCAGTTTCCGTCACCATCATCGACAATCATCATCACAATCTGGAAGCTTTGTTGTAGGAGTGTGTGCGTGATAATGTACGAAGAACCTCCGTTCGTTCCTATGTTTGTAGGTAAGTTAATCCGTACAGTAAACAGTATATGAACCTCTGTCATTCTAATTTTCAATTTTGTAACTCACACAGAGACTATGATGTAATTGAAGTTGTAACACAGATGAAAAGTGTTTGTGATAATCTTAAAGAATGGAAATTTTTGTAAAATAGTCCTTTAATGTAATTGGATGAGGATTTTTCGTAGTAGTCGTATTGAACCATGTTTAAAAGCATGAAGAAGGGGTAAAAGATTATTTTGTTTGTCACTCTGTTTTCACAGACAGTATGTTATTTAAATTAAAGCGACACAGACATATAATGTATGTAATAATTAGAATAAGGGGAATTGTATAGTTGTGGCAGGTCTGTTGTTTTTTCAACACAGACAATTACGTGTTTACAGTATTTCAACACAGACATATAAAGTACATAATATATGGAACCGAAAAAAATTGGCAAAGTATGTGCTTAAGGTTTGTGCTTAGGGTTTCACAGACAGTGTGGTATTTCATGAAGTGTAAAACAGACATTTACTGTATGTGATAATTTGAACTGGGAATTTTAATGTTGTGATTTGTTGTTCTTTGACAGATTTAATAGACATTGATGACATAGATCCTGTACTTGACATCTCTTTCATTGACATGTTGGATGGGTGCGAGGAAAACAACAACACAATGGGGCATTGTAATTTTCAAGTTTATATCACCCCCTCATGGTAAATATCATTAATACTAAGGTATTATATTGTTTTCTAGGTTTTGAGATGGACATATCCAGAGAGCTATGTGTTGAAGAACACGGAATTGATGGTTGTCTCGGAGAAACTGTCTTACGTAAGATTAATTTGCAGAAATACCGATCCCCGAAGAGAATGAGCGTTCAGATTCATTAGTATGTAATCTGATGCTGGAAATGTTTGTCCAGGAACAGCGGTGTTGAACATGCCGCCCGTGGGTAACTTGTCCACACATGAAGAGAATGAAAGTGATGGCAATGTTCGAAGAAGTGCTGAACTCCCAGTCCCTGTATGCCTTGTCCCTGATGTTGGGATGAAGTTTTCGAATTATGATGCCATATATGAAGTGTCTGTTTTATTTATGTCAGACAGATGACGTGTCTGTTTTATTCATGGCAGACAGATGTTTTATTCTGTTTTATAAATATACACAAACAGATGTGTCTGTTTTATTCATAGCCTAGGCGAGAAGTGTTAGGGTTTTCCATGTCCTAGTCTAGAAGTGTCTGTTTTATAAATATCCCGAAATCTGAGAAAACAAGACAGTGTGGAAATCAATACTTTTTATGAAACATCATATAAAAATATGTAGTATAGAGGAAGAAAAATGAATTAACTTACTTGTAGAACAAGTGGAAACCCATACAAAGAATATTTCCAAGACTTCAAATTGGAGTTGTTATTTTTCTTTTCTTGGAATTTCTCCGGTTGGCTATCCATCATTCCCTTCAGATGCCGCACGGTCAAGAGGTATGACTCCCAAGCCCACGGGTATGCAATGAACACGTCATGGTCATCAACTGCTTCCAGGTGGGAGGCATCAATGCATGTACCTCTATCTTTCGCTAGTAGCACATGCTCAACAAAATACAACGAGGCAAGCTTATGTAAATCACTGCCGGGTACATCTTCCTCCGCAGTCATAAACATATTCCGCAAGTGCGCGAAGGTGCATTTCACTGTGCCCCCTCCGAGATACTTTTTGTGAATAGTCTCGGACGAATCCTTCACATTGCTAAAATTTGGATATGACTTGGAAGTCGGCAAATTTGTTATTCGACAGAAATCTTCAAAAGTGAACTTGTTAAGAGTACCATTGATTATAAACCGCATCTCGTCTTCAGGTTGTTGGCGAACGAGATGTAACATAAGGATATGGATGAGTTGTCCAGAAAATTGGAGCTTCCGCACATCCATGAAATGACCAAATGGCATTTTTCGAAAGTTCACCATATTCTCTACATTCAATTTGCTCCTAACTATAGCCACTGCATCTTCTAGTTCTCCACAAGCCGAATACTGCGCAGGGAAGTGATCTTTGGTGGGAATCAAAAGTGACATGTTATTGTACCTACAAAATAAACATCCGTCATTGCCATAGTCACCGGATATAAGAGAGCAAAGAAAACTAATAACCTTAGCGTAGTACTTCTATTAGAGATATGATAGTAATAAATGGGCAAAAACATGATACGAAGCATGTAAGGAAGCAACACTGAACACAGACATTCTGCGTCTGTGAGTAGCAGTTCACATACATTTGCCATTTTTTAAAAATTAAACATGGAATAAACATAATTCAGGACTTAGGGTTCATAATAGAAGAACAAAAAGTAATACTTCAGACAGAAAAAACATGATACAAAGCAGGCAAGAAATTTAAATAGAAAACAGATATTCTGCATCTATGAGAAGCAGTTCACATACATTTACCATTTTTTCAGACATAAACATAAATAACGGTAATTAAGAATTTAGGGTTCATAATCCAATATCACATACATTTACCATTTTTTATATACGTTATCAAAAAATATAGTAATGTGCACATGTACAATGTCACACTATCACAGTCTAAGTCTTATTTTGGCAATAAAAATATAAAACTCCTATTTTTGATATTTTTTCTATGTTTTAACCCTATTTGAAATGATTTTTGTAATTAGAGCCGTGATTGGCGCCAGTGGAAAATTCCACGCCCCACTATGCACGGTGTAAGCAGGATGAGATGAACACATTAAATCCTAAACTCAAGTCCATGACTCAATGTAATTAAATCCTAGACTCTAATTTCTATAGTAGTTATTTAACTCAAATTTTAGAACAGTTTTATATTCATAATTATAATAAATATAATTTTTTTTAAAACTACACATATTATCTATGAGAAATTTACCTAATTAGGACTAAAACATAATGACTTTACCAATATAGGACCATATGTTTTTATTTCTCAATGTAGGACTTTTGGTCATTATCAAGTAGTCATTATTCAAGTAAATGTCCATCATTACTGGACATTATTCTTCCCACTAGGTCATTATGAAGTTCTATTTAGGGAATAAAAAAGTTTAAGTACTACATTGGGAAAGTCATTATGTTTTCGTCCTATTTAGTGCAAATTTTACATTATCTATATGTTTCAAATCTTTTTTCATATCAATATACTTCATATTTTAAACCTCGTAATATGGATTTCAAATAAAGAGCTGTTTGAGAATAACGTTTTCAATTATCATTAGTGTTTTGGATAAAATTTTAACGCTATAGATTAACTTTAAAAACGCTAATCCTAAATGCTCCCCGTAAATATCTTTTTCAAAACACTAACACTAATATCTAACGCTATTTTCAAACATACCCAAATTATTTTTAGCTTCACTTACACGATTTAAATTTCACTTTCTTAATTTTAATATAAAGACACATCTAGTTCTAGACTTTAGTACTTTTGTTTTTATCACAGGGAAAAAGACTAAAGTAGAAATAAAACATTGAAAATATATCAAAGTTGAAATTCCATGTTTTTATTCTCAAAATACAAGTTAAAATGCATTTACATTACCAATCATGATTCATGACCATGTATGACGTAAAATGCATATGTACAGTGCCACATTACAACAATGCGAACCCCTATTTAGAAAATTAAAACATAAAAGGGAGAAAGACCAAACTAGGACTAAAACATTGAGAATATACCAAAATAAGACTTCCATGTTTTTATTCCCGAAATAGGACTTACATTACCAAACATGGTCATATACATTACCAAAAAAGTATAGTAATTTGCACATGTACACTGCCACATTACCACAATGCAAAGTTACATTACCACAGTGCAAAATCCTATTTCGAAAAAAACATGAAAGTCCTATTTTGGTACTTTTCTCTATGTTTTAGTCTTATTTAGGATGATTTCTAAACATAACACTCCTATTTTGGTACTTTTTCTATGTTTTGATCTCATTTAGAGTGATTTCTTTTTATTATATTGTTTATACATCGTAGGGGTGAGCAAGTACCAAACCGATCACGAAATTTCTCCAAAAAAGCGAGATTACCGAACCGAAAAAATACCGAACTAATAAAGTACCAAAAAAGAACAGTGCCGTACTGAGCCGAATGGCTGGTCCAATATTTGGAATCGGTACGAAGTAAGTTTTTATACCGAAAAATTCTGAACCGAACATATATACAAATATGTTATAAAATAGTAATGTTTTTATATTTTTTCACAAAATAATGAATTGATCTTGAAAATTTGGTTCAAGTGTAGATGAATTACAAATAAATTTTTATATGAATTTTAATTTTTTATAGATGAATATAAAAAAATTAACAAATATTTAAAATGCTATTTTATTATCATTCACTCTCTTTTATTTGTGAAATACTAAGTATAAATTAAACTAAGTTTTATAAGCATTTTTTGCTTTTAATTATTCATTTTTAAATTTTTTTATCTTTATTTACTTGAATATACTTTTGATTTTTGTAAATAAAAAGTTTTATACATTTCATAGTGTAAACTAAGTATGTATATATATTCATCCCAATATTTATCGATACGGCGATACCGAACCAATACTATAAGATCGAAATTGGAAAGATATAAAATCTTAATCTGAATTGAAATATTTGGTAAGGTATCAGTACGATGCAAAAACCGTATCATACCGTACCACGCTCACCCCTAATGCATCACATTATCAAAGTGTAGATTACGATTTTGTGAGTAGATTTTCTGTCCAGATCTTGATACTCATAAGTCATAACTAGGAGTTAAGCGAGACATCTAAACATCAGAAAATTTAGAGAAAAAAATTCGTGCTCATCATATTATTTGACTATGAGAGATCATTCTATTGCATTGCAAGATATGCAAACAATCATATTATTCAATATCTCTATGTCTCATATGTCAAGATGGAGATGAATTTAGAGACATGGATGAAGGCAATCCAGAATGCGCATAAAAGAAAATTTTCCACATCTCTTTGACTGATTTTTCTTTTTTTTTAAAGTTGGAGGTCAAAATCTATCACCTCAATTTTCACCAAATATTAAAAAAAATAAGAAAATAAATTCCAAAATTCATTTTCCTAAAAAGGGTACTCCACAATTGGGGTGATGTGTGGTTAACTAATTGGTGACTTTGTACATTGTAGTCCACCATTTTATCTTCCCCCAACTTTCTTTTTTCCCCCCTTCCACCTAAACAGAATCCAACGGCCAAGATTTGCTCAAAAAGCCACCAAACAAATCTCAGCCGTTCATTCCCAATTGGCCCTCCATAATCATCCCACATGGGCTAGCTAACCCTTTGTCCCATTTCTGTCCCCTGAAGGTGCGATGACAGAGCATTTCCTTTAAAGCTGCTCCTCCTACTGCCGACACCATTACTTGACTTTATCCCCAAATTCATGCATTTCTACCAGAAAAAAAAATTTAATTTTTCTTCCCAAAAATATTAAAGAAATAATTGAGCAAAGTCTCCCATCAATCCCTCCACCCCATTTATACTCCAGCTTGCAACTTGCTCAGAACCCAGCAATCAATCCAATCATAAAAAGAGAGAAAAAAACCCACTCTTTATCAAGAAGAGAGAGTTTTTTAGGGGAAAAAACCAATCTTTCTAGATCCTCAAGAAGATTTAGATTTGTGGTGTAAAGTTCGAGTCTTTGATTCCAAGAATCAGCAGAGAGGAGTGGAGATGGAGAGTGATCTGAATCTGAGGGCCACCGAGCTAAGACTGGGCTTGCCCGGAACTGAAGAGTGCGAGAAAGAAATGGCTTCATGTCCCAAGAACAAGAACAAAAGATCCTTTCTTGTTGAATCAGGCGGTGAAGAAGACTGTGAATCCAAGGCCAACAATGATTCTGCTAAAACTTCCCCAGTTTCCAAGTAAGTTCTCCTGTCTTCTTCTTGATTTATCCAGGGTTTATAATTATTTCTGTATAAAACCTTTCATTAGTCGAATTAGTTTTCATAAATCTCATGTATTAGAGGCCTATGTTGATTTCTACACAAAATTGCAGTGACTGTCTTTGCAAAGTTTGAATTTTTGGTTGGTTTGAGAATGAGTACTGAAGGGAAAATGGTAAAACTGAATTGTTGCAGGGCGCCAATAATAGGTTGGCCACCAGTGAGATCATACAGGAAGAACAATCTGCAGGTGAAGAAGGCAGCAGATTCATCTGAGAGTGGAATGTTTGTGAAGGTGAGCATGGATGGGGCTCCATACCTGAGAAAGATTGATCTGAATGTGTACAGTGGGTACCCAGACCTGCTCAAGGCTTTGGAGGCCATGTTTAAGCTCTCCATTGGTCAGTACTCTGAGAGGGAGGGCTACAAAGGCTCTGAATATGCACCTGCTTATGAGGACAAAGATGGTGACTTGATGCTTGTTGGTGATGTCCCCTGGGAGTAAGTTTTTATAAAACCTTATACAATAATTAACCAAGATTTACACTGTTAGTGTTTCATATACAATGCAAGATTGTCTCTCTAATGGTGTCAACTTTGGTTGGGCTTTTGTTGGATTAGTTTATTGACATGAATGAAAGCACAATTACAGCTCCATTTTTGAGAAATTTGGTGAAATAGCTATGAAAACATGATCTTTTTTGGGTCAGTTAGCAAGTTTAGGAACATAGTTTCTTTCAAAACAGTTGATTATGCTAAGATTTATGGAGCTAATTTGGATCTGATATTGGGAATTGCAGAATGTTCTTGTCATCATGCAAGAGGCTGAGAATAATGAAAGGATCAGAAACCAGAGGATTGGGTTGTGGGAATTGAAGATCAAGAAACCAAAGAAGTGATATGAAATGAGTGGAATTTGAAGATCTTTGTGTCTCTCTGGCAGGGAATTGATAAAGATAGGTTCTTTGCAAGATTGGGTTCTCAGATTTACAAGAATCACAAAAATTTGTTTTGAAATCTTTTTTTTTCTCTTTTTTTTTTGTATCGTGAAATACCCATTCCATTGGGGCTTTCTTCCACTCAGAACTGTTATTATTATTATTATTATGATGATGCTATTGTTTTTGGTTTATTTCAATTTTTTGAGTCGTGTAAATGTATGTTATCACGAAAAAAAAGCATGCGTGCGTGGTTTCAAGATGTTTTTGTTTTTTGGAATAATGAAGCCAACCAAAATAGAAATATGCAACAAAGTTTGGTGGCTTTGTGTGATCCAAAATTATTAATTGTTGTATTCCATAAAGTCGACCGAGTAAAAACATGTGAATATGATTATATATTATCGGTAAGAAATGATATTTTACTTTTTATTTTTTGCTATTGACATTTGAAATTATAATATTTCCTCCCTTTCTAAATATTTGTCAAACTTGTATTTTCGAGATAAAATATTAAATTTATTTTATTTACATATTGGTATAGAAATAAAAAATAAAATTTACATATCAAAAAACTCCCTAAAAAGTTCTTCGAAATAAGAGGTGTCAACAATATTTTATTTAATCAAATAACCAATGAAAACTGATGGTGTAAATTGCTTGACCGGTCAAACTATACTAGACCGGGTCTAGAATAGTCGGCTTGATTCAGTAAAGTAAAGAAAGTAAACACTCAGAATGACCTGTAAGACTGTAGGTGGAAACACCTGTAGCCTTTTTATATTAATAAAGAGAATGCACGGGTGTTTTTACAGGGGAGTTTAGAGAGAAGGAATTCGGATCTCTCTTTCTGAGGTTTACATTGTTAGAAAAAGTGACCAACGCTAGAGAGGGGGGGGGGGTGAATAGCGTTTGATCGTAGAAATCGCAGGAATAAAAAATTAAGAACGTGAAACGTAAAGAGCGTAGAACGCGTAAAGGGAGCACACCAAGATTTATACTAGTTCACCACAACGTGTGGCTAATCCAGTCTTCCGAGAGACTCTCTCGAGCTACACTACTTCCGTTAAGCTTACGGGTGCTTAACAAACCGTTACAACCTGAGAACTCGAGTCCCACGAGCCTCAACAACACTTGCTCGGAGATACCGCACTCCAAGACTTCAACCCGAAGGAAAATACCTTTCCTTCGTACAACCAAGGGAAACAAGCTTCCCTTAACGTGTATACAACACTAAAACACTCAAGAAAAAGACTCTCCTTAAGAGTAGATATGAGTAAACTAAGAACGCTCAAGAACACAACACAAGCTTCACAAAAATGGCTCTCAAAAGCTATGAATAATTAAAGAATGATTTGCAATGAAAGAGTAGGAGTTGTGAAGTAATGTTATATGTAAAACAGACCCAAACACCACATTTTATAGTGGAAAAGTAGGCTCCAACGGACCAAAACATTTAAGGGGTGATTGGCACAATTTGTGGGATTTGATTAAAATTGGATCTGCTGAAAATCACCTAGACAGCGCTGTCCTAGGCCTGGACATCGCTGTTCTAGGCTTGGTTTTTTAAAAATTGGGAAGCAACGGTCATGCCAACAGCGATGTCCAAAAAACCCTACATCGCTGTTTTGGCTGTTGACTTCCAAACAAGGAAAGTTTTAGCCTTAAATTCCTTCCAACGGTCAGGTCCCTACATCG
>OOIL02000450.1:3688178-3769937 GCA_900332095.2 Cuscuta campestris | reverse complement strand
CGAACTCCCATGCAGTATGGTAGGCTTCCTGATACGTGGCCGGGGGGTTTTCGGCAGAATTCCTTGTATAGTTCCCCGGCACGTAAGCCGTTCAGGAGGAGGGACAACACCGTCTTGTCGTCCATCTCCTCAACCTTGTCTACCTCCTCCTTCCACCGGGTAAGGAACTGAGTGAGGTTCTCAGATTCCCTCTGCCCGGCTGTACTAAGATAGGTGAATTTCTTCCTCTTAGTACAGTTTTCCTGGAACTTGGCCTTAAATTTTGAGGCCAAGTCACTGAATGAATCAATACTTCCCGGGCGAAGTTTGTTGAACCATTCAGTAGCTCGATTCCGCAGGGTTTGGAAGAAAAGGAGGCACTTTTCTTCATCCGTACAACCATTCATAGTTGCACTTTGGTTGAAAGAATCCAGATGTATTTCTGGATCCTCCTTGCCGGTAAACCTTGGGGCGTCTATCTTGACCTTTCGTGGGAAAGGTGTCAGATGGACCCTTGTAGTGAACGGGGACCCTGCAAGGGGTTTGTCCCGGTCATTCTTCTCTCCAACCTTCTTCTCCCGCCTCTCCAGCTTTGCCTCCATCTGCTGGACGCGATCATTGGGGGTGGTTAACCGGTTAGCCACCGGTACCCTGGGTTGGATTTCTGCCTCTTCCTCCTGACGAGAGGCCCTCGTCCTGGCTGGCTCCTGCCGGTTTGACCGGGAGTGTTGGGTGCGGGCAGGCTCGGCCTCCCTCATCTTGCCTAACCGGGCAAACGCGCTGACATGGGCAACGCTTTGCCCCAGCCTTAGCTTGGCTGATTTTCTCTGGCCCTCCTCCCTATCCCCCAGCCTTTCGAAGGCGGAGTTTCGGGAGGTGGCGGGTCGGATGGTTTTTCCCTTCTTCTTCTTGTGGGTCCTTGGAATGTCCCACTCATTGTCTCCGCTCTCCACTGAGACGCAGTGACCATCGGGGGTGATTAGTGGATTCGTACCTTGCGGGGGACGCGACGGCCCTGCGGCGTTGAGCGCACCAATCAAGTTGACAGGTGCCATGGTGCTGACCAGCTGCGGCTGGAAAGGTGATGGTTGCGGCACCGGCGTCTGGAATGGCGTCACTGCCATCGGAGCTTGAAGGGGCATCGTTCCAGCACCTGGAAGGGCGAATGGAAACATCCCTGGGAGGAAAGGCATTCCCCCATTCTGTTGGCACATGGCCATGACCTGGCCAAAGCCCTGGATGGCTTGTAAGTTGGCTGGGTCATTCATGAACTGAGTCATGCTTGGTGGAAAGGTGACCCTTGGCCCAGCGGAAGGGACGGGGGCCGTGAATGGGCTGACCATGCTGGGTGTTGGAACCGAGCCCAGTCCCAATGGCAAAACCGGAGCTGAAACGGTGGGCAGGGTAACAGCCATGGGGATGCTGGCACCTTCAGTGGTGGCTTGCACCTGAGCAGAGGTGGCGTTGATTTGCTGGCTGGAAGACATTTTGAGTGGTGTTTTTGCGGGTAGGTTTGTATTTAGAAGAGAAGAAACCTTAACGGTCCCACGGTTGGCGCCAAAAATGATGGTGTAAATTACTTGACCGGTCAAACTATACTAGACCGGGTCTAGAATAGTCGGCTTGATTCAGTAAAGTAAAGAAAGTAAACACTCAGAATGACCGGTAAGACTGTAGGTGGAAACACCTATAGCCTTTTTATATTAATAAAGAGAATGCACGGGTGTTTTTACAGGGGAGTTTAGAGAGAAGGAATTCGGATCCCTCTTTCTGAGGTTTACATGAGTATTTATACTAGGTTTGGGGGGACAGGACCACGTGCGCCCACGTGGGTGCACGCTGCTGATGCGGTGCGAGGTGACTGCCCCTGAGCTGCCTTGTCATCTTGCGAGGGGAATTACTTCCCTTGTCGCGTTCTGGCTTGGAAACATTCCTTCAGCATCTCCAGTTGTTCTTCGCTGACATGGGTCGCTACACGCCAAGCCCTCTCAGATTCTCTTCTGCCGACACTTTCCAACCCTAGAAACTACACCGGGTAGTCTCCGAGGGATGAGATCATCAAGGTTAGGAAAAATAGGGTGACAAAGTAGTTTGACCAGTATACCTTTTCGTGAAGTATACCGGTCATCTTTGGGCCGATTACATATCAATTTGCTGACGATTTAAGTTTCCCTCCCAAAACTTTCGAGATTGACCGGTCAACTAACTGGTTTTCTCCTTTGACCGGTCATGGGTGGAATACACCCATCAAAAACGTAGAAATAAACAAAAATTCCTGCGACTGCTGAAAAAGCAAATGTTGTAAATATTTTGGGACGGAGGAAGTATTTATTTGAGTGAAGAGTGTAATTTAGAATGTTAATGCCAAAAATTGAAGTGTAAATATCATTCTCTTTGGTTACCTAGTTTGCGTAAATAAAAAAAATGTACTTCAAGATACTCAATAATTTATCTCTAACAAAAATGTGATATGTTTCTATGTCATAAATGTAATTTGTTGAATTGTGTCTATGTAAAGAGTAAAATATTGAAAAAAAATTAATGCACATAGTGGATTTAACATACTTTCACATTTGATCATTCCATCTATGTCAATAATTAATTATCACTAATGCTATGAAAATAATTATCACTAGTGTTAGCAAGTAGTTAACCATTGATGGATACACATATGTCACCATTAACCATCCCTCTTGTTTGGAACCTTAAGGACAACCAATGTTGGGAGTGGATCAAATGTCACCTTTAATGTCTCAATTCCTTAAATCACTCTCAAATGTCTCACTATCTATTGATAAATTAGATTAGAGGTTGATTTATTTCACTCTGATAACAATATTGTTGGATTTGAGAAAATCATAGAATTGTGTTCATCATTTCGTTTTCCAAAAAAAGTCCCATAGACTTAGAAACAATTTTCTATTTTAAACACATGAGTTCATAAACACACTGTGATTCGGGAGATCGTCATCTTCGACAAAAAGGGTTGGACATCCTTAATATTAAAATAGCGTTTCTTATAATTCATATTTTTAAAATTAGAATATGAGCAATTGTTCCATAGTAGAGATGAACATGGGTTAGAAATATTTGTCAAATTAAACTTGACCGTTCGACCATTTTTAAGTGAACTTGGACAAAAATAGGTCCCAAAGTTCAGACCAAATCTCATTTGAAAAAGGGGTCGAGCTTTAAACATTGTGTAATTAGTAATTTTATATCTTTTCTCTTCGTCCCAAAATAAATTTCATATTTTTCTTATTCACACATCTCAAAACACATTTTATATGAAGTACTACTTTTCTTATTTCTACTTAAGGAAAGTAATTTGTGTCTTTTTTCTACTTTAGGGAAGAGCACCTAACTAGACCTTAAACATGACTTATATAGTAATAAAATATGAATTTTAATGATTTTTTAACCAAAATATGATTTATAATGCCAAAAACACTACTCCATATAAAATGTAATGTATACAAAATTATTAAACTTATATACAGTCCCAACACTCTTATTAATAAAATAAAAAGATAAATGGACTAATTCTGATATAAATTTTATATGTTAGTCTTATTTAATTACAAAATTTTTTTACTCCATTACTCCTTTTATAAAGTCTTTCTTCTTTTTTGTGTCTTATTCCTAAATCATTTTTCCTTTTGAGTAAAAACTAATTTTACCCATATTAATTTTTATTCTAACTATCACATCATATCATATATTTTTACTAATAATCTACTTATCACATTAAAAATATATTAAAAAAAAGTCAATACTCCGTATGAAAATTCTCCTTCCTTAAATCACATAAAAACCAGAAGGTTATTTGTCTCATGCTCTCTTCAACTTATTTTTATTATTTATTACTTTTTAATTGAAGTCAGATGTGGTTAGATCAGATCAAAAACATTTATAAATATAACTATATAAATATAACTATATTTAAGGATAGATGGAGTAATGAATTAGAAATTTGAATAAACACAGGAAATGAGTTGCCGTATAATGAATGGACTCCCACCACCACCACCTGAGTCGCCTGACCATATCCACTCCTCAGCGGCGGAATTGCACCTTCTTCTCATCCCTTCCCTTCCGCCCGAAACTCTTCTTCCGTCGCCCTCTTCGTCCATTCTCCGCCAGACTATTTTCTCTGTTCAGGTAATGCCCCCACCCATATCCATCTCTTTTAGCTCTTCTCCAGGATTCGATTTTACTTCCGATTTCTGATTGTTGTCAAATGTGAGTTTTGTTTCTTCCATTTTGCCCTAATTGAAGGTCTTCATTATCTAGAATGAGGAATTGTATTGATCAAGGAATTATGAAGAGTACAAATGTACAATAGAGTAGGAAGTACTACTATATTGTTAGGAGTCAGGCACAATAGACTTAGGAAATGACCAAGTAATAGAACTCTCCCTAATTATCCCAACTCACCTCTTCCTATTTCAGCCCTGTGCATAAAATTTTAAATCTCATCGCATGTAAATTTGTACTTTGTTAGTATTCAATTTTAGTCTTCTTCTAGGTTTTGAGATCATTGATAGTCCAATGCATTTGTCTGATTTTGTACCTTTTTGTTATGTAGTTAACACATGTAGGTTTGATCCAAAACCCACTACAAATGAAACCCAAACTCTTTTCTCTCATTACGCATCAAACCCACTACCCCAAAAGTATCTTCCAAAACCCATGTTCTGGTACATACGATATTCCTTTAATTTTTTTTTAGTTGAATTTTAAGGCATCATTTGATTTTTAGAAATCACCCTAAATAAAACTAAAACATAGAAAAAGTATCAAAATAAGACTTCTATATTTTTATTTCCGAAATAGGAGTTTGCATTGTGGAAATTTGGAGTTAATGTGGCACTGTACACGTGCACATTAGTATACTTTTTGGTAATGTACATGACCAGGTGTGTAATGTAAATGCATTTTAACTCCTATTTTGAGAATAAAAACATGGGAGTCTTATTTTGGTATATTTTCAATGTTTTACTCCTACTTTAGTCTTTTTCCCTTTGATTTTCAGTTCTAAGTTTACATGTTTTTTTTTTATAAAAAATCAGTTCTCGTATTAAGTAGTTCAAATTGAGCCAGATTCAATATTGGATGTTTTGTGTTTAGACTTTAGGGCACACATTTGATTTTAAATTTTGAACTTATATGTTTCTTTTTGGAAGTTTGATTTTCCAATTTAGTGAACTTAGGTGGCAATTCGAATCAAATGCATTTGAGGCATCTCTTTCACTCCTTGGAAACAATCCCTGCATAGGCTTGGCTCCCGCTTAGTATCGTCTTATGATTATAAGCCTTCGAGGTTGCTTTTTTACTTGCTCAAAGGGACATGCAATTGATTTGAGCATGAGAAACAAATTGAAAAAGAAAAGTTTTCGAATTTTTGTGGTAGTGTTTGACACTTTGACTTGAATACTTTGGATTCTTCGACAACCATCTTTCACATACAAACACATTGTGTTGGGGTTAACATCGCTGCTATTGAAATTGTCTAAATCTTTCATTACAATCATACAACTCTAAGTTGATTATGCCCTTTTGACTACCACTATAAAAAGCCTTTATCCTACCTATTTCCAGGATTTTTAACATAAGTATGGGGAATTACAGATTTGACTACAAAAACAAGAGTGAACCTCACTTAGCTAGTGCAGATTGACCGAGTATAATTTAACAAAGTGTTTTGTCTCAATCAAGCTAAACCACTTTAGCTTGATGATATTTGAAATAAATCCTTTTTTTGGGGGTCCATTCAAGGAGAACAGAGTTATTTTATGTGCTACCTTCATTTGGTTTTGGTTTGCTTTGAGGTTTTCTACCTTTCTTCATTCTCATATATAGATATTTGTTTATGGCTTTTTGTTCATTCTTCATTTTTTTTGGTTTTAGAACATTTATAATTTTTTTAATTTGAAATATTTCTTTTTAAATATTTATGTTTCTTCTCACCTTTTTTAGCTATATAGATTTGTTTTAAAAATTAGTTTTAGACCATTTTCATCTTTCTTCAGTTTGTTTGGTTTCAATGCACTCTTAGTTGTCTTAGACTCTTAGTATGCATATCTAAAGGAACAAATGAATGAGAATGGTAGAAAGTCGCACTTGAATTTTTTATCCCTAATTAAGAACACATTTATTATCCCACGGTTTTTCCTTAATTATGAAAGTAGTCAAAAATTCTTTTGCCTTTTTTGGAGTATAATGGGATACTTTGTTTTTCTGATTATTTATTTATTTATTTAAATTTTTGGATTTCTTGTTTGGTACTCCTTAATTTAGAATTGAGTCACATTTAAATTTCATTTCTTACTTCTCGTTTTGTTAAGGAGAAGTGAGTTGTTTTGTTTGCTATCTTGCTCTGGTTTAGTTTACTTTATGTTCTCTCCATTTTCATCTTTCTTTAGTTCACTTGGTATTTAGGGATCTTTCTTCAGTTTAATTTGTATACATCTCACTTTCACAACGTTTGTTAAAAAATAAGGGTTTTTTTTCTTGTTCCAGTGGGATGTTCTGCATTGTAGCACAATTGCTGTACAAGGAAAACCAATTCATATAGTTCAAAAAACTAATCTTTAACTTATCTCTTATTAATATCTTCTAATTTTTATAATAAAAAACTATATATACATAGACCATTCAGTTTACAAACAACTCGGTCTCCGTCAATGAAGAATCTAAGAAAAAGGAGCACAACAGATTGGGTTACCTTTGCGGAAAAACCAGCAAGTCGATGTCTACAACAAGCACTTTTTGGGAAAACTAGAATTTTTTATTCATGCAAAGCAAATTCTTGACTTAGCTACTTACTCTATTAAGGTTAGGAACTGAATCTATGTAGTAATAGTAGTTATCTCTTGAAATACATGGGTACATACATATCCTACCAAAAGCTATGATAGTGGCTGCCAGTTGGATTACATTATACTTTTTTTTAACTTAGACCAATTTCTTTTAAATGCTACTCTGTTTAACCAAACAACATATCAACATTAATGAAAAACTTATTCCTTCTTTAATCAAGAATTCAATATAATCATTTCTTAGTACAATTGTGATCTATTCATACTCTCATTGTTTACAATTTTGATATTCTTTGGACATAAGTCCCCAAGGAAAACATTATGGATTGATGGCAATATCAAAATCCTGAAAGTGTGCCAAATTCCTTTGTGTTTTGCACCATGTGTATATATTCCTTGTACAACACATGTAAATATTAGTTAGACAATATAAGCTGCTTTGTGCCTCTATTTTGTAAACAGGTGCTGTTATTTGGCAATGTGTAAAATCTGCTTCCAAGATACTCAATTTGTTTTCCCTAGTTCCTTCCATAATAAAAGTAGAACAAATATTAAATACATTAGGCACCAAATGCACGTAGTGCATCTCTTGCTAGTTATCTAATATACATATACAACCATTAACCATACTTAATATTATGATTATTGTTGTAATGTTGTTACTATATGTAATTATGGTGGGGTTCTTTTGAGGCCCCTACGGCACTCCAGTGGCCCCAAAAGTGGTTCCTATCCCCACCCTCAAACCCCCTACCTTTTCCTTCTCTCCATTTCGCCGTTATGCTACAGTAAAATAGTATGAGAGCAAGTTTTCACTCAATTTGTTTGTCAGGTTATATGTGTAGAGTCTATTTTGTGGGGAGCGTTAGTGCCCCACATTGAAATATATGAAAATATTAAAGAGAGTAATAAATTAATTATTTTGGTTTGAACTGGCTAGTAAATCCTATCTAATCTTAAATTATTGCAGATCTCCTACAGGTGAAAGCTTAAAATTGAAAACTTAGAGGGTGTTTGAGTGTGATTTTTTTTTGTTTGGAAAGTGATGATTTTGACAACAAAATTTAAAAGGCCATTAGAGGTGCTTCTCAGCTTCTGTTTTTCAATCTCCAAAGAAGCCGAAACAAACACTTTCAAGCATTCCAAACCTCTTCATTCCAAAGCAAAAGTTGAGAATCATTTCTAAAATCAATTCCAAACACCCTCTTAGAGGGTGTTTATCTTAGAGGTGTTTGTCAGTGCTTTTAAAAGTGATTTCCAACTTCCACTTTGAATAGAATCAATTTAGAATGTTTGCAACAATATGATTCTCGGCTTTTTTTAGAGACTAAAAACAGAAGCTAAGAAGCTAATCTGAGATGCTTTTAGATTATGTGGTTAAGATAATCACTTTTTCTAAAAATGGAGCAATCCCAAACACCCTCTTAGCCAAGATAGGAAACAACTTTGAATGAAATTGCTTTCCTCCCCCTTACATTAGAGTGGACTAGGTTGTTAATTGTCACTTACTGGCTTCCTAGGTGTGATAAAGTTAATGGCTATCGCCCATACAATTTCATCTGGTTTATAAACCAGCAATGGGAATTAAAAAATGAAAAAGAAATAAAAGAATCATAATTTGTCATTCTTGTTTTCACAATATATACTCCGTATTTGCTTTTTTTCTTTATGTTGCCAATGCTGATTAGTCATCTCTTTTTTTAATGACAATTCATGGCTGGTTAATGTGTTCTTTGTAGCAGGTACCAGTCAGCTATTTTACCAATGGAAAATTCTCAAACTTCCGTTCCAAGAGAAATGCCTCTGGGCATAGATGCATGTGATGAGGAAGAATACTCTTCTCAGTCAAAACTTCTCAAAGAATTCATAGATATTCCCACCATTGAAAAGGCTTGGACTTTCAGTTCTACCAGTGGTGAGGATCATCACATCATTATCCATTGAACTAAGTGCATCTCTTGCCTCCCTTTATTAAGGGTCTGTGTGGAACCTAGAATATACTTATACTAGGGAAAGGAAATTCCGAGAGTAAAGCCAAGCATAAGAGAATGACTTTCCTTGTCATTTTTCTCATTTCTCTAGCATTTTCCATGATCCAAACATGCCCTAAATTTACCTTGTTGGTGAAATGTACATATCTCATTCATGAAGTGTCATTGATTTTTTTCTGTGCAAGAAGGCTCACAGGGCATGTTCTTGGTCAACCAACCAAATCTCTTGGAAGACAAAAAGAGGAGATATATATTATCAAATACTATCTCAAAAGGAGTAAACTCTTCTGTAAATTTTCAGTGGGACCGTTTCCCGGTTGAAATGACCGGCGTCTCTGTTATGGTTCCATCACCTTCAGGCTCAAAACTTCTCGTCATTCGTAATTTGGATAATGACTTGCCGACTCACTTTGAAATATGGGGATCTTCTCGCGTGGAAAAGGAAATTTATGTTCCTCGCTGTACTCATGGACCTGTATATACAGATGGATGGTATTTCCTCAATCTATTTATACATTTTTTAAATAATGATCCCTGTCATTTCACTTGATAGTATCGTAGTGCATCAATAGCTTAATACCACTTCCATAAGTTTTCTATTTGTTAAAATGTTACGTGTAGGCTTTAGCCTCCAAGTGTGGGGAAATAGTAGACTCTGTACCTTAGTTTTTAGTGTCACTGTCACCATGTTTAGTCCTTAAAGTATCACAAAAGTGTTGTTTTTAGTCCCCCATTATGAGTAAACATTAATATATAACACAAATAGTCTAGACTGCTACTTACAAAGGATGCTGAATTAATTTATCAATATTGTCACCAAACACTAACAAAATCTGCATTCCAAAAGCAAATACTTTTTCTTAATGAGATCAAAGGCAACCCTAAAAAAAGAGTTCAAAGGCACATAAATAGAAATAATAAAATTGTCCAAAAATGTCATAAACTAACAACACGATTGTAACTCAGTCTTTCTTAAGTGATGAAGGGAAATATTATCTTTCTGAATTTCCGTGATATTTTCATATCTTTATGCTTTTAATTTCACAGGAATATTGATAATATTTGGAAGAAAGAGAATTTGATTGTTTGAAATTTATGACAGACTAAATAATAACTTCAAGGATAATTTAGGGACCAAAAGCGGTGATGCTAATGATTTGGGGACTAATTTTGTCTTTGTTTTTTATATTCTATTAATATATAGATGAGTTTAGAGGTGTTTGCTTGTGCCAGGTTTGAGGGGATTTCATGGAACTGTGATGAAACTTTAATAGCATATGTTGCTGAGGAACCTATCCCACGCAAGCCGACATTCACTAGCTTTGGTTACAAAGGAGGGGATGGGGCTGATAATGGTTGTGGCAGCTGGAAAGGAAAAGGACTATGGGAAGAAGATTGGGGAGAGACGTATGCAGGGAAAAGGCAACCTGCTTTGTTTGTCATCAATATTAACAGGTAAGTTTTCTACATTTATTTTTGCTTTAATTGATATTACTGCTGTGAGAATATAAGAATATGCTTGCTTACTAGAGAGGGTTATTTTCATAGAAAACATAAAGTGGGAACTCATTTGAGCACTCAAAGATTTTTTTTACATAAAGGAATAAAAGCATCAACTTACTGCTTAGCATCAGTGTTTTTATAAGAAGTGCTTTCTCAATTAAGCACTTTCTTACGTAAGCACAAAAAGTGTGTTTTTAGAAGTAAAGGCACTTCTTTCATTTTTTGGGCAGTTCTTTTACACTCTGTTTGGTTCAAGTAATTCAGAAGGGAATAGAAAAGAAAATGGCAAGGAAAAGTAATTACACTTTGTTATCTAAACACACCAAAAGTGCTTTTCTTCCTATAAAAAGCACAACAATTAAATTACACCATGCGAGTGGGGTTTGGGGAAGGTGGATGTGCGCAGATCTTACCCTTACCTAAAAACGTAGAGAGGTTGTTGCAAGTGACCATTGACTCAAGAAAATATACAAACATGTTAGAACAAACAATCAACAATCTACCTATAAAAATACATTCTTTGAAAATAAGTCACCCCAAACACACTCTTAGATCGTGTAGCTTTTCGTCCTTGAATGCTTGAACATCTACAACAAGTCAACAACACCAAGAACACCAACAAATAGTTTAGACCAGGTAACTTGGGTTAGCTATGGATGCTTGAACATCTAGTTCTATTCATTTATTTTCTGCAGTGAAGAGGTGTATCCTGTTCAAGGCATAGGGAAGTCACTGAGTGTTGGACAGGTTATTTGGGCTCCTAAAGTAGAAGGTTGTCAAGAACATCTGGTTTTTGTTGGATGGCCATCAGATACTAGAATGTTGGGAATCAAATATTGCTACAATAGACCGTGTGCCTTGTATGCTGTCAAAGCTCCAACCTCTAGACCAGAAGCTCACCAATCTGGGTAAGTTAACTACTAATGACAAATGCCTCTACTTGAAATATTACTCCATTTTGATTTTGTGCTCAAATCATCAAATTTTGTCTTATACGTAATATATGTTTTTCATTCCTGTAAAAATAGTGTGTTTTCTATCTTCGCTATTCAAAACTTTCTTTTTATTTAAAAAAAGAACTTATGTGGTTCACAGAATTCTGGCTTGGCATTTCTGTGTAATTTTTAAAACGCTTAAATATGTTCCCATGGAACTAAAATGAAAACACTGCTGCAATGCTCAAATGCGAGTCCTGTAACTTTCCAAGGACTTTGTCGTTTGGAAGTCAGGTCCATCTAACATATTTAGGTCTTAAAAAATAATGTAGAAAGCTAGAGGAGTCACATCAGTTTTTATTTAAATATAAGTTGGTGGGGAGGGATTCAAAATAAAGAATAACTTACAGGGATTAATAACAAGATATTTTTCACAGGATAAAAAGTAAAATTATATTTAGAAGGTCGAAACACTTAGCTAAGTCTCAGATTACTTACCTGTTTTTATTCTTTTCTTTTTTCTACTATACTCATCTTTGTTTTGAATTGCGTTGTTGATGTTTTTATCTCTTGTTTCAGTCTTAAGGGAACTTATCATGAAGCTATGGTTAAACTTACAGAAACCATTAGTAGTGCATTCTTTCCCCGTTTCAGGTATGTGCACTCACTCTTTCTCTCCAACCACACAATTAGTGAATGGAAGAATGAACCAGTTTTGATTATCTACACTGTTCATGGGCCCAATAAAAGAATCCCGTTTCTTAACTTATCCAAAATAGTCCTGTTTGAACAAACAACCTAGTTTTCAGTATATTATTTTTTTAGGAAAAAGTGTCAACAACAAATTAAATATGTAAAATTTAGTTGAACCAACAAACAAGTTTAATGGTGTTGCTATAACTGATGATTTCTAATAGTTGTACCTTGCTAAAATTTTAAAAGTTGCACCTTGTCCAAACATACTCTGTTTAAAGGACAATGGTAATATTATACTCTCTCCATTTAAATTTTTCTTCGTATTTGACTTTTCATGGTCTCCAATGTAGCATTTTCCAATGTAACATTTTGACCATCAATATCTATACTTATACATAAATAATATGACACTGATGCTTGGTGTCAATTGAACAGCCCCATATTTCAAAATTAATCTAATGATGATAAAATTATGTTATAATTTAATACTCCCTCCGTCCACAAATAAAATTTACGTTCACTATTCACAAGGTCAAACTTTATTCACTTTGTTAGTCTATTTTCGTTACCCATTTGATAAAATAATATAGTCATGTCACCTCTAGTTTTGTAGATCTTTTGATATAGTTTTTTAATATGTGAATTTTATTTTAAAATTTTACACCATTTTTTTATATAAAATGATTTAAAAATAACTTCAGTCAAACATCGTAACACGCAACGTAAAGTTTATTTGTGGACAGAGGGAGTATACTTTTTCTGCATATTATAGTCACAATTTGCAAAGTTTGACCAAGAGAAGTCATAATTTTTCCATGTATTTTTTCCAAAGTTTGTGAAGGTAAACCAAAATACTCATACTTACACTAATCATGTTATTTTTTAAAACCTGCAACAGAAAAATGAACCACCTTTTGTGGTTCTCAAAATTTGGGCTTTAAAGAAAGATTTCTGCCCAAAACCTCGCGAGCTGAGACTCGCTTACCGCTGATGACCCTATCAACATGAATCCTTATAACTTTCATCTTGTTTGGACCTTATAGCTTCTATTGCTATTTATTCCCTCCTTAAAAGAAAATGAATCCTATTTCATTAAGGTGCAATCATTTTAATCTTTATGGTACATCTCTTGTAAATAACTAATCCAACCCTTATTTTTACATGTAGTTGTCTATCATACTAAATTTAGCATATTTAATTTGTGTGAACACTTTTTTGGGAAACTTACTGATAGAATATAAAATGGGGTATGGATCATTGGATTGGGTAATATGACACTTGGGCTGAACCACATTAAATGATTGAATCCAATCAATTAGTTAGTTCAACTCAAGAGCTTATATACCGATTATTTTACTTTTGGACTTTCAATGTGGGATGACTCTAACACTCCCCCTCAAGTGGACAAACGGGTCATTTTGAATTTAACCGGTTGACCCATTGTAAATGGACTTCCATCCCCGTGATTGTTTTTGAGCGCCGACACCTCAAGGACCACGAGTCGCTAGGTATGAACTTTCAGATGGGCAATCAGGTTAAACAGGCCATAGACCGTTGGATATACATTCCACATGGACAACTGAGCTTATGACTAGGGACGCTAGGAATGAATGTCTAGACGGACACCTTAACAAACGAGGTGGGCTAAAATCAGGCTCTGATATCATGTTGAAATTCCGGTGGGTCGAGAACATTCCACATGGACAACTGGGCTAAAGACTAGGGCCGCTAGGAATGAATGTCTAGACGGACACCTTAACAAACGAGGTGGGCTAAAATCAGGCTCTGATATTATGTTGAAATTCCGGTGGGTCAAGAACAACGAGTGGAGTGTTGGGTAAAATTAACCACTTACATATAAAGTCGGGATCCACAATTCTAACCCAAAAACTTAAGTTGATAGGTAGGGCTTCACCTTTTTATATATGCTAGTAGTATTCATCTTTATTTTCACCATGTTAAAATTCCGATGGGTCGAGAACAACGGGTGGAGTGTCGAGTAAAAATTTAAAATTAACCTCTTGCATATAAGTCGGGATCCATTATTCTAACCGAAAAGCTTAAGCTGATAGGTAGGGATTCAACCTTCTATATATGCTAGTAGTATTCATCTTTATTTTCCGATGTGGGAACTTTAACACTCCCCCTCAAGTGCTAACTACCCTGACCTAGTTAGCACTTGGACAAACGGGTCTAGCATCTCAATCTCTTATAGAAAGCCCACACAACTGCCGGTGGCATCTCAATTTAATTTCTTTTTAGCCAACTCAACCCAAACTACGGACGAGTAACTCTTTTTTTTGCTAAACCTGCATCCAGCAACCAGGAAGAATCTAACCCGGACCGGACCTGTTCTGATACCTTCATAGAATATAGAATGGGGTATGGATCATTGGATTGGGCAATGCCAATAAGACACTTGGGCTGAACCACATTAAAAGATTGACTCCAATCGATTAGTTACTTCAACTCAAGAGCTTATATACCGATTATTTTTCCTTTGGACTTCCGATGTGGGATGCACTCTAACACTTACATGTAATTAAATTAAATTAGCTTCTTTTTATTGCAATAGGATATAGGACTACAAATAAGTTTCAAAACAAGGCTTCTTTTGGAGACGGAAGGGATAAATTATACTAATTATGTAGTCCAAATTCCAGCCCAGATGGAATGTTTCTTGTGTTTTTATCATCCAAAAGTTCAGTAGATTCTGGGGCACATTCGTCAACAAATTCTCTTCATAAAATTGATTGGTCAACTCATGGAAGACCATGCCAAGGTTCCAGTATTGCCGATGTGGTAAGGTCTACTTTACTACCACTACAACCTACCCAGTAAATCCCATAAAGTGTGGTAAAACATGATGCATGTCTTTGATTTTTTGTAGGTTCCTGTTATTATGTGTGCGGAAGATGGTTGCTTCCCAGGCCTCTATTGCTTTGGTATTCTTAGTAAGCCATGGCTTTCTGATGGTCGTACTTTGGTCTTATCATCTTACTGGGGTAGCACTCAGGTTGTACTTTCCATAAACATTTTAAGGTAAACAAAACATGGTTGTGTTATATTACATCATTACCATTATAATTGCCCTCTTTTTCTTAGGCTATGTTTGGACCCTGGTAAATGGTAGGGAAAGGGAAATTATTTCCAAGGAAATGATTAATTTTTAAATTTTAAATTGGGTTTTCATTGGAAAGCACAAAGTAAAACTACATTTGATTTATTTTATTAAAAAAGTGTTACATATATTTAGATTTCATTGTTTGTTAAAATTTGAAATTCAAATTTGAAGTAATTGCTAATCAAAATTTGTTCAGTTTGATATTAATATAAATGTGTTCCACAGTTTGTTTGATTTAAACCCCCACCCCCCTCCCCCCCCCCACCAAATTTACTTTTAAACTTCCCCTCTATTTTATATCCCTAACATTTTCATAGTTTCAAACAAACTCTTAATCGCATGTTTTTTATTTGACAGTGGAAAGGTAGCTCGTATAAGCCCTTGCAACTCCAACTTTTCTTGGAACATCCTTGCACTAGATGGAGATAACATAATTGCTGGTTAGAGCCAATTTTCAAAACTTTCATCAGATTATTTATTACTCCGTAATTATTTAATTTTCTGAATGGAAATGAATCGCTCTACCTTTGTGAACTTGTCTGAAGTCTGTAGCAGCCCTGTTGATGTTCCTAAAATTAAGTATGGTCTTGTTGGAAAGGAATCTACAGAAGCCACATGGAGTTGGCTAGATATTGAAAGCCCAATATTTGTGTGCTCGGAGAAGGTTTGTTTATGTGTAGTTTATAACATGTGTTTTAACTATTGATATAATACTCTGTGAGAGTGGACACATTGGTGTTTCTTCTTCCCGTTTTCATTTTCCTTTTAAGGAAAGAGTTGTTTGGACCGTATTTGTAAACAATTCTCAACCACACAATTTCGTTTCTTAAATTCCGTACAAAAATGTAAACGAGAACATTAAATAGGGACATAGAGAGTATGATTTCATCTACTTTTTTTCTCTCTGGGGATTTTTAGATCTTTAATTCCAACTGTTTCTGTCCATTTGTTTTTATTCCACTCTTCATGTGGTTTTAATGTCCAAAATGCTGTTTTTTTTAAATCCTCACAGGTTCGTTCATTACTCTCATCCAAACAGTTTAGTATAATCAAGATTCCAGTCTCGGATAGATCTGAAAGCCTCACAAAAGGTCTTATAAAAGACAGCATTCTCTCTAAAATATGCTTAGTCTCATGTCAGCATTATGTGGGTGTAAAATGTTGACATGTGTTTTAGGTGCCACAAAACCTTACGAGGCAATATTTGTGTCATCAAAGTTGAAGAAGCAAGATGAGCATGATCCAATGATTGTAATACTTCATGGAGGTCCTCATTCAGTCTCATTGTCAAGCTTTTCAAAATCATTAGCCTTTCTTTTGTCACTTGGTTTTAGCTTGCTGATTGTAAATTACAGGTATTTGCCAAGGTTTCCTTCATTTTGTAATTTAAATGAATTTGAAAGTTGATGTACAGTTATCTAATGTTTAAAATGTCCTTTTAACAATATTATTTGAAAAAAAATAATCAAAAACATCAATCCTATGTTACCATGATTGTTTTTCATGATTCTCTTATTTTTTTCTTTTTCTTTTTCTTTTTCCTTTCAAACTAGCTGATATATAACTCCATTAAAAGTTTTGAAAAGTATTGGTCTTTGTGACATCTGAGGAATCGTTGATTAAATTTGCCTCTTGGCCCGAAGAGTCTACCGCGACATAACCCAAATCAAACTAGTGTTATGCTAATTGCCAGGTTTAAGACACTTCACCATAATCACTTCCTGCGTCATTTTATACTGCATATCTGCTAACGTTCTTGAAAGTAAGAACTTTCTGCCATAGTATTTTAGCTTGAGGTCCTTGCCCCTTGGCATTGAGAACATTCCCTTTGACAGCAGTCAGCAGACCCTTTGTATTTGAGATTATTTCTATCATTTCATGTAACTCCAAAAAAAAAAATCTAGCAGTTGGAGAAGAACTCTTTGCCAATTATGCTCATGACAGCTAAGCCACCAATGGATTAATGTTTATTTTCGACTGGAACAGTCAGCTTTCACCAGATTTAAGGATCAACATCATTAAATCAACTAATTTTTTGGGATTTTTTTGGTAATAATCATCCACATCACCAATGTTTATAATTTGCACAATAAAGTCATCTTCATGTTCTTTACAATTTTTATGAGAAACGTGCATGCTTAAAACAGACAATGGCGAGGCTTGTGCAATATGGGATTGACAACCCTTTGCACAATGCAATGAGGTTTAAACTGTTTAATTGCGGTTTAGGCAATAGTTTTTTCCAGAATTTTATTAGTTGGGCCTATATTTATAAATGTCCATCCCTCCAAAACTTTCAAAGAAGGCTACAAGACTCATCTATTCTTTATGACAAAATCATCTGTTTTTTACTTCTCTGAAATTATGCCTCATTGCCCAATGCAATGAGGTTTAGTTGAGGCTTAAGCTAGTTTCCACCACATTTATAAGTTGGATTATTCTATTGATCAAAGTGTATCTTAATATGATTTGTTTTATTATTACTTCAGAGGCTCCTTGGGATTTGGAGAGGAAGCTCTGCAATCTCTTCCGGGGAAAGTTGGATCTCAGGTGGGTACTAGTTATGTTCATTATTGTATATTTCTTTACTTATGAAAGGGGTGATTAACTTTTGAAGCCCTAATGCCCCCATTTCTTTGCATGCCCTTAGGATGTCAATGATGTCATCTCTGCTATTGATCATGTTGTTCATTTAAACCTTTCTAATCCATCCAAGCTTACTGTCCTTGGTGGTTCCCATGGTGGATTCCTAACAACACACTTGATTGGCCAGGTATAAATATTCTACAGCAAAATCTTTTAAGGTGTGTGTGGATCTTGGAAAACATGAAGGAAAAGTAAACAATTGTTTTGGAAAGCCATTTTCTTCTGTTTGGCTTTATCTTAGGCTATATTTGGTTTATGGAATTAGGAAGGAAAGGTAAAAAAATGTTTTATCTCATTTTCCTCACAAATCTGTTTGGGAATTTTTTTTCTCTCTTCTTAGTTTATTTTATTTTTCTCATTTTCTTTTCCTTCTATTTTCACTTTCCTCTCTAACCAAGCATGAAAAATTATTTTCCATATCATTTTCTTTTTGTTTCCCTCCCAAATTCCTTGGACCAAACACAGTGTTAAAAAACTGAAAAAAGGAAAATGTAATATGATTATTGTCTATATTATTTAGATTTCTCGGTTTTTATGTGATAGCAATAAATTAATACAATGAGTCAGAACAAATATTTAAAATAAATTTATTGAGTTTGACTTAATGTTTTATTACCCTTCCTCTTTTTCTTCCATATTAAAAATTCCCCCCATTGTTACCTCCCTGTATTCTTCAGATTTCTTTCCCTTGCAGTTTATGTGCTTCATAAAGGCTCTTACCCTGAGTGTCTACATGTCTCTATGAAATATGGAAAATGCAAAGGGAAAAAAATGCTAAAAGGACCTACTTTTTTGTGTTTGGTTTTACTTGATTAAATGCAAACAAAAAAAAATACAATTAATTATTTTTTACATATTCTTAGATTTCGTAACCTTTATATAATACTCCGTATAAATTAAAATAAATAAAACGAATTTAAGCAACCATCTAATATTGGTTTGTTGAGTTTGAGCCAGTGCTTAATTTTTCCCCACCTTTTATTTCCTTCCAAATATCCCATATATTCTTATTTTTTCCATTTATCATTTTTGTAGCTTTCTTCCTTCTTTGATGGAGCCAAATATTCACTATTATTTAGTTTTGGAGTAAGATGGAATAAAGCAAAATGGTTCTTAAACTATCTGTGCTTCTTTTGATAGTGGTTCTTAAATAATACTCACTATTATTTGGCTTTGGAGTAATAGTTAGTCAATGCAACTTTTTACGCTCTGGATATAGCCTATGTTTTAACATAGGGGTTAGGTTGCGTACACCCGACCCCCACTTACCCCACAATGGGCGGGAGCCTTTGAGGCACTGGGGTAATGTTGTTGTATCTTTTTTCTATATTCAAACTGAAACTTAGAGCCTTTTTCTGTATTTTATCGTGTTTTATATATCTAGGGAGATTAATTCCCTAGAAACTATTCTAAAAGAAATTATTTATGGAGAAAATTAAATATTGTGTTTGGTTGTATGTAACGAAGTTGTGTTTAAAAATTCCATGGAAAGCTAATTTGAACCATTTGTAAAGCCTCAGTTGGATCCCACTAGAGCAAGGTCTGGAAGGAAAAGAAAAGAAAGTAGTTTCCATTCATTTTCCTCACCAAAATGGGAGGAATTTGGTTGTCCATCCTCTTAGGCCCCGTTTGGTACATGGAATTCAAACTATGGAATTGGAATTGAGGAGTTCAATTCCAATTCTGGTGTTTGGTAGAACCAAAATTATGTGGATTTAGAATTGATAGTACAAAAAATGAATTGGAATTGGTGAATTCAATTCTATGAAATTGAATCTCTTGGAATTTCAATTTCAATTCAATTCCAATTCCATCAATTCCATATACCAAACAGACCCTTAGTACATTCTGTCTTCTTATTTTCTTTTCCTTCCACTTTTCTTTTTTTTTCCTCCCTAACCAAACAAGAAAAATTGTTTTCCATCTCATTTTCTTTTCTTCTCCCTTTCAAATTCCTTCAACCAAACATAGTGTTAGTATTTTCTGTATCCCAAGGGGACCATTACTTACACTGTTTTACTGATATATATAACTGTTGAAATATATGTCGTCCTTTCAATAGGCCCCAGATAAGTTTACAGCAGCTGCTGTAAGGAATCCAGTCTGCAACATGGCTTTGATGGCTGGCACAACTGATATCCCTGATTGGTGCTATGTGGAAACCTTTGGAAGTGAGAAGGGTAGATCAATGTGTACGGATGCCCCTTCATCTGAGCACCTCTCTGTGCTTTACAGCAAATCTCCCATTGCTCACGTATCTCGGGTATATTTTTGTCCTTTGTCTGAACTAAAAAAATGATCACTTTCCTTGTCATGTTTTCCCTTTGCATGCCATTACCTGAGTTCCAAACATAGCCTTTACGTAGTTTCTTTGTCAACTGTTTTATATAGTTTCTTTCCAATATTGCAGGTTAAAACTCCTACACTCGTGTTATTAGGTGCTAAGGACCTTCGGGTACCAGTTTCCACGGGACTGCAAGTAAGGGCTTCATTGTTTTCTCTTTTGTTTTTTGTATCTATGTTTGTGGGGGTGAAGATCCGGGATCAAACGTATCATTCTTCAAGTGTGTTTGGCCTTTATCAATGCAGTATGCGCATGCATTGAAGGAGAAAGGAGTCGAGGTGAAGGTGATCATGTTCCCAGAAGATACACATGGGATTGAAAGGTAACATACCCTCTAGTCTCAAGTGTAGGGGAAAAAAAATTCACTTTTGGTCCCTGTGTATTAGGTCATTCCCAAGTTTGTTGATTGATGCCTTTCATTTTTTGGACTTCTGGTACATGGGTTATAGATTTCTTGTCTCTTGTTCCTTCTGGCCACTTTTCTGGCCTATATCCGGCATATTTTGGGAACTTTTTAGTGGGTCAATCCATCCTTCCTGAGACCACCCTTGTTCAAGCACACTTAACTACAAAGTTTTGAAGTTAAATGGTTGTCCTAAAACCAATGTGGACATTGATCATTTAACCATGTTTCTTTGTATCCCCTAGCCGAGGTAAGTTCCTGTAGGACACCCTATATAGTTCATTAGGGTAATGCAAAGCCCCATCAGGGTGGGCTGTCAATGCTCGAGACAAGCACAATAGCGAATCCGTAAAGAGATCGATGGTCCCCCATAACACTACACAAGCGGTTGAAAATTCTCGATAAGCCTAACAGCTTTTGCACTTGGCATTGTGCCTTGTTTCTAAATTTTTTCTTTTGGATGGATCTCTCTATTGCAGACCACAATCTGATTTTGAAAGCTTTCTAAATATTGGGGTGTGGTTCAAGAAGCACTGCAGATGAATAAACTACTTCGGCCGGTCCTTCCCTTGACCCTCGACACTCGCCCAGCGGAGATGCTTTGTGTACCGAGTTGCCCTTCCGGAGGACACTGACCACTCTGCAGAGTCCCAAAGGGACTTTGAACACTAAGCAACCAATCAATGTTGGGTTCTTCACCATTATATGGCCTTTAATATCTTACTACGGGTAAATTGAACTTGTTCTCTCTATCAAATGTACTGGCTTATTTTTCCCTTGAACATATTACAAGTTTGGTGAATTTATTAATTGTAATCAACCATTTTTTTTCATAATAATAATAATAATAATGAGCTAGGTTTTTTTCTTACCCTCATCATGGTGACACAATATGACTCTACAATATTCTGTTAACTTCTGAAATAATTCTGACCCCACAAATTCCCGTGCCCGCTTCCCCGCCCCAGGCCCTTGTATCGTTGGTACGTTACAATAAATATTGTAGCATAACTGCGAAACAAGGGTAGGAAGGTGAGTGTAGGAAACACTTTGGAATTGAACAAAAACACCCTAAAAGCCCTCAAAAACATGGGTATTATAATATGATACCCAGGATTGATGTCAAAGTCATAAAGCATGCTTGTTGCCTTATTTGCAATAAAATTAGAACTTTTATATTTCAAATTTGTTCCAACCATAGAATTTTCGGGTGTATAGACTTAATATTCTCGTTGTTAGGCTCCGGTCTCCTTAACTTATTTCTGGTATTTATTATTTATTAAAATCAGATCAGATTAATTCAAATTAGATTTATCTAGGTCAAAACTAGAATCATTCATATTCGAATAAATGATAATAATAATTACTCCGTATTAAAATAATAGTGGTAGTAATTCAAAATAATAATAATAATCATAATAGTAATATTTATAGCACAAGAAATTGTATTAAACATTGAACCGGATCGAGTTGGTGAACCCCTTTTTTATTTTTGCAAAAGTTTTTCAAAAATCTTTATTTCCATTTATTTCGAATTCATAATGATAATAACGTTAATTATTATTACTAAAATAGTAAAGATAGTAATAATAGTAATAATAATAATAATAATAATAATAATAATAATAATAATAATAATAATACTCCCTCCATCCTATAATATAATGTTCTTCTCGGTTCATTTTACGAAGTTTGATCGACTTTATTTTCAATTTAATTTATTTGATTGTAGGTGTAAAATTAAAAAAATAAAATTTATATATTTAAAAACTACATCAAAAATTCTACAAAATAAGTGGTGAGAAGATTATATTATTTTATCAAATACTTAATGAAAATAGATAAAGAAAGTGATTAAAATTTGACTGTGTAAAAGTGAGTGGGGAGAATATTTTAGGATGGAGGGATTAATAATTATTAGTAGTAGTAGTAGTATGTAGTTACCGATTAGAACTGTTAACAATTACTCCTTCCGTCTCGGAGTATTCGTCCAGTTTTGACTTTTGGAACTGTTCATCTAAGCACTTTGACTCATCAAATTCTCTCAATGTGTAAGCCTAAATATAGTCATGTGTGATCTTGTTTGATTTGTCTTAACATATAGATTATTAATATATAATTTCTATAATTTTTAATATACAAATTACAAGATAAAATTGATTAAAGAAGTGTATTGGATGGTGTGTAAAAATGAAAGTGGACAAATACTCTAGGACGGAGGTAGTACAAATATAGAGTACATCAAATGAAAATATCTCATTTAAATACGGAGTATTACGGAGTAGAAATTGCAAGAGGATAATTTTGAGATGGAGAATACGAGTAGTTGATAGGTTTATATTCCCTATCCCTAGGTTCTCAAAAAGAGTCCTTAGTGTGATCGAGTGTAAAAATAAGAAAGTGTTAAATTGTAGTTGACTTCTAAATTTGCCTTTGATGTGATGGGTAAAAATAAGATGTGATGGATAAATTATTAGAAAAGAATATGATGTGATAGGTAGGATATGAAAAAATAAGGATAAAAATGGTTTTTTAGTAAAAGTAGAAGTGCTTTGTTGAAAGTGGAAAAATGAAAGAATAAGTGTTTTTGAGAACGGACGGAGTAGAATTTTCGATACTCCTTCCGTCCCAAAATATTTGCAACGTTTGCTTTTTCAGCAGTCGCGAGAACTTTTGTTTATTTCTACGTTTTCATTGGTTATTTGATAGTAAAATAAAATATTCTTGACACCTCTTATTTCGAAGAATTTTTCATGTAGTTTTTTTATAGGTAAATTTTATATTTTTATTTATATACCAATATGTAAATAAAATGAATTAAAAAATATACTACCTCCGTCCCAGAGTATTTGTCCACTTTCATTTTTACACATCATCCAATACACTTCTTTAATCCATTTTATCTTGAAATTTGTATATTAAAAAATTATAGAAATTATATATTAATAATCTATATGTTAAGACAAATCAAACAATATCACACATGACTATATTTAGACTTACACATTGAGAGAATTTAATAAGTCAAAGTGCTTAGATAAACAATTCCAAAAGTCAAAAGTGGACGAATATAGCGGGATGGAGGGAGTAATGAATATTTTGGAGAGGAGAGAGTATGGTGTATGAATGTATGATACGACACATCCGCTTTGACTAATGGCCTGCACATGCGCCCCGTCCATACTGAACATGGGTTTTGTGATTTGATTTTACACCATTTAAAATCATACTCGTATTAAATGACTGGGCATACTTTAGTGTGTAATTTAGGTTATACTCTCTAGTTTTTGGTGTACAAGTAGCTTAGTTTAAATTTTAAAAAAAATAAATTAAAGTTACTTGCATACCACTTTGTGTATACCAAGTTATATTTTGATCACATACGAAGAAATTTTTTATTTTTTACTCCGTAAAAAATATTTTCTCCATTTGAATAAAAGATTCCACATTTAATTTGACAGGGATATTAAAAAAATAGAATTATGTAGCTGAAAACGATGCAAAAAAATAAGAAAATTATAATAACCACAATTTTTTCTAGAAATTGAATGCGAAATCTTTTTCCAAGACAAACAAAAAAATTGCACCTTTTTATAAGAGTAATATGGAGTAGTTTTAGTTTTTAAATTCAACCGTGCTTGGTGTACATCAAGTTGTACACAAAGGGTTTGCATCGACACACTTCCCTCTCTAACTTCCTCTCTCCTTCATACTTCCTGTGTCCCCCATTTTTTGTCCACTTTTGACTTTTGGAACTGTTCATCTAAGCACTTTGACTCATCAAATTCTCTCAATGTGTAAGCTTAAATATAGTCAGGTGTGATCTTGTTTAATTTGTCTTAACATATAGATTATTAATATATAATTTCTATAATTTTTTAATATACAAATTACAAGATAAAATAGATTAAAGAAGTGTATTGGATGGTGCGTAAAAATGAAAGTGGACAAATACTCTGAGACGGAAGTATTATTAAATACCATGAAAAATAAAGAAAATTGGAGGTAGTATAAATTTAGGAGGTGGGAGTATAAGTATCCTAGAAGCTAGTAGTAGTGCACGGCGGCACCAGGCCAACTACACACGAGACCAGGGCCCCCTTCAAACTTAATTAAATACAGAGTATAACCTGCTGCTAGGGATGGGGTTAGTATGATCATTCATTTTTTGCACTTATTAACATCATTACACGGTTTGAAAGGTGAGCCGTATTTAAAATAAATTAGAGTCCTACCCCCTCCTCTCAGATAATAATGGGATTTCCGTGCAACATGCAAAATTTTATTATTTTTAAAATTATTTTAATTTCAAAGTGGTATATACATAAAAAGTACTCTCATAAAAATATTTTACACACCGAAGTAAAATTTTAGATTTTTTCAATTCATTTTGTTTAAAAATTGATATAGAAATAAAAATAAAACATTTATATTTAAAAACGACGATGTCAAAAGCTCTACAAACAAGATGTGACAAAAATGTAAATTACTCCGTTCAAGAATAGAAAAAAGATTCTATGAAACAAGGAGTGAAAAAAATACCTATATGTGATGTCAGTGAAAGTGCAGTGTCACACCCATATGTATCTCTTATGGATGGCAGATTAAGATATTTAGTTAATTACTTATTAATTATTTAAATTCTATACCTCAAAGCACTTGTCGAAGTAATGCGACTAATTCAGATCTTATTGGAGTAGGGATTTTTATCTCTTTCTTATAAATAGATGTATGCCCTTTCGGTTAATTAATTTTCAGTCAATAAAGAATATATATTCTTGAACTATAATCTCCCTTTTTAATTCCTCTACCAGCATGACTCCCTTCCCCACTTTCTTCACTTTCTCCTTCCTTTCTTTCTCTTGGAGCTTGAATATGATCAAAGTTCTTCCCTATATATTTGCATCAATAAATATTATTGATGAAAACTATTCAAAACCATAAATAGTTTCCCCTCTGTTCCACAAAGCCTTCTTGTTTGAAAAAAGGCACACTTTTATAATAATTACGTAATTTTAGTGTTATATTTTAATTATGACTCATCTATCTTATACATTTCATCCAACTGAGAATTAGAGGGGGTGAAAAAGCCCTACAATTAAACAAAAATTAATGGGTCAATCTTATACAACTATATTTATACATAGAGAGTTGAAATGGCGGATCGGAGCTGCAGGTATGGTAAATGGAATGTGTACGATATACTGATGAATATATAAATACGAGACTGGTAACCATCGTGTCCTAATTCATTGTACATCAACCCCCCAATGATAGGTTACCCTCGTACCGGCCTACCTCCCCTTCTTTCCCACTTCCACACCCCATACCCTCACTTTATTCTTGTCATTGCCCCAAAGAAATTCATAGAGTTTTCAAATCTAAAATAATTCAATGGCATCCTACAATTTTTTGAAAAGATTTAAAATCATGGTCGGAATATTATTTAGAGTAAATTCCATAAACAGTCCTCAGTTATAGTTCGTTTTATATATTTAGTCTCTACATATCAAATACTAATAATTTAGTCTCCAGTTATTATATTGTTTTCCACGAATGATTGTTTGTTAGCATTTTCGTTAAAAACGTGGATGAAATTGTAAATTTATGTTCCTCCCTCTTCTCAAGTAAGTTTTCTCTCTCCTCCCGCACGGCCGCACTCCTTTCCCAAACCTGTTGCTGAGTTTGAAGTTTTGAACCCAAAACTAAAATCCCCCTTTATCTCTCAATTTTTCCTCTTCCCGGTGAAATCCAAAATCGAAACCAGTAACCTTCATTGGGTGAGTTTTTAGGTTTGTTTTCTTTGAAATTTTCTAAAACTAACCCATAAAATTCATTCCTGAAGGTTATTGGTTTCGATTTTGGGTTCTATCAAGAAGATGAACAATTGAGAGAGGATGGATGATTTCGGTTTTGGATTCCACAAGGAAGATGAACAATTGAGAGAGGATGGATGATTTCGGTTTGTGAAATTTGAACTAAATAGGACTAAAACATAATGACTTTCCAAATCTAAGACTTAAATTTTTTTATTCCCTAAATAGGACTAAATAATGTCTTCGTGGAAGGAATAATGCCCAGTAATGATGGACATTTACTTGAATAATGACTAATTAATAATGACCAAAGGTCCTACATTAGAAAATAAAAACATATGGTCATATTTTGGGAAAGTCATTATGTTTTAGTCCTATTTAGGTAAATTACTCTTTCGGTTTTGGGTTTAGAGCTTCAAACTTAGCGACGAGTTTTAGAACGAGTACGAGAGGAGGGAGGAAACTTATTGAAAAAATAGAGGAGTGTGAATATACAATTTTATCCAGTTCTTAACGGAAATGTTGGGGATCAAATTATTGATATTTGATATGTAGGAAGTAAATATGTAAAACGACCTATAACTGAGTACCTTTTATAAAATTTACTCTATTATTTATATACGGAGTATATATAGCAAGTGTAGAGTTACATCATCCCAAATGATGTAACTTCGTGACACCATTTCAATCAGGATACCTATGGTATTGCGTTCGTAAAATTGATAATGTTTACTCCTTTTAACTCCCTCAAAACCCCCCACCTCTAATTAACCTCACCCCCTCACCCCCTCACGACCCCCCTAGCCCTTGCAACTGCCTCCCATAAATTTTGGTTGACTTTTTCAATCAAATTTTTGACTCAAATGTCAAAGAAACTTATATACTTCGATTGAACTAGTGTGAGATCGTGACACCAATTTAACTGGGACATCTACGGTGATTCGATTGTAAAATTGATAATTCCTACTCTCCCTAAACTCTCTATAGCAATTTCAACTCGACATTATAGTTCTTAACGAGAAGAGAGGAAAGCTATATTATAATTGGAGACTAAATTATTGATATTTGATACTCCCTTCGTCCCCAATTTGATTACAAATTACAATTTACGAGGAGAAATATCTCTGTTTTTAAAATCATTTTATTTACAAATCAGTGTATCGATAAGAAATAAAAAGTATATATTAAAAAACTACGTCAAAGTTCTACAAAATAAGAGGTGACAAGAATATTTTATCTTGTCAAATACTTAATTAAATTGAGTAAACAAACAAAAGTTATCTAGGAGAGAGAAAAAAAATTGTAATCAAATTGGAGACGGAAGGAGTATGTAGGGACTAAATATGTAAAACGATCTATAACTGGAGACCTTTTATGGAATTTACTCTATTATTTATATACGGAGTATATATCAAGTGTAGAGTTACATCATCTCAAATGGTGTAACTTCGTGGCACCATTTCAATCAGGATAGCTATGATGTTGTGTTCGTAAAATTGATAATTTTTACTCCTCCTCACCCCTCAAAAAATCCCACCCCTAACCTCGCCCTCTCACGAGTCACGACTACCCTAGCCCCCGCAATTGCATCCCACAAATTTTGGTTGACTTTTTCAATCAAATTTTTTACTCAAATATCAAAGAAACTTGTATACTTCAATTGAACTAGTGTGAGATCGTGACACCAATTTAACTGGAACATTTACGATGATTCAATCGCAAAATTATTTCTACTCTCCCTAAACTCTCCATAGCAATTTCAACTCGAGATCCCCCCACCTAACACCCCCGCCTATAGGTTTTTTTTTTTATAAACTACGGATAGTCTCACCAAGCGGGGACTAACTACTTGCTTGCCAACTGCTCGTTTAGTTCTATCCTTAATGGATATTAGCCAATGGCCCGTGGCCCATAATATTCAATTTATGAAGTACTATTCCGAGTCAAAAATAGATGTCGGCTTAAATTGTTAATAGACTGACTCAAAAACGCGGCCCACTTCAATGGTCCTTGAAGCGTTCATCGGGTACGTAAAGGCCCAATTGGAGATAACCAAGTTCAATGTGTCTTAATATGAAATCACTTGATAGGAAAAAATAGCTTTAACATTTTTTCAAGAAATCCTCCCATCAAACATACCCTTAATTTTATCGTGTTAGTGTATTATATTCTCATTATTTATCTCATAGAGAATGCTCTCTGGTTGTAAAGAATACTACTTTCATCCCTAAATATTTATATAGTTCTGGGTTTTTGTAGTTAATTAGTTCGACATATGATCTATAATTCAATAAATTCTACTATGTATAAAACATGAAGTGTATAGGATTAGATAAGAAAATATTTTAAAAATACTATTTAAAAAAATCTAATGATATTTATTTTTTTATCCATATCTGCAATTTTGTTTGATTAATAGTCAAATTTTGTCAATTTTGGCCACAAAAAAATCATAACTAAATAAATATTAAGTATTACTCCCTCCGTTCCGGATCACTTGTCCACTTTTGTCTTTTTTTTGTCAAAATTGGTAAATTCTTCTCTCAAATTAAATAAAAGAGATATTAGATATTGATAGAGAAATATATTTATTATATAAAATATTTTTCAAAATATTATTTTATGTAATTAATATACAATTTATATTTTATTCAATTATAGGTCAAACGTTAAAAAACGGTCGGCTATAAAAAATAAAACAGGACTAATAATAATGGCAGACGGAGATAGTATTGATATTTAGACTTTGTTGGGTGTACCATGTCTCCCACACACCATTGAACCGGTGGTTACTTGTTACCTTCCTTTTTTTGGGCACCCAAAAAGTTGTCTATATATTGCCCTTGAGAGCTCACTTCATCATCACTCATTGCTCAAAATATACATATATAACACTCTCTAGCTCTATAAATATTGTATTTCATTCCCCCCTTCAATCATTCTATTCTATAATATATATTCCTCTATTTAATTTACGATGGGAGATCACAAAAGAATGCCATCATTGGAACTCATGAAAAAATTTCTCATTTCCCTTAGACAAAAACACACAAAGCCTGGCTACCATTTCTTGATCTATCTCCTCCTCCTAACCCTCCCTTTCTTAGGGACACTCACTTCCCACTGCTCTGCCCTTAACTTGCAGGACATGGTCCTAAGCCTCAACCCCGGACATGTCATTGCATCCTCATGCCTTGTCCTTCTCTTGGGCATGCTCTACTTCTTGACCAGGCCAAGGGACGTTTACTTGATGGACTTTGCATGCTACAAGCCCCCCCCTGCACTGATGTGCCCTACGGAGAGGTACCTCGAGAGGTCAAGACAGGCCAACATTTTCACAGAGGAGAATCTGGTGTTCCAGAAGAAGATCCTGGAGAGGTCTGGGCTGGGGCAGAAGACCTATTTCCCAGAGTCCATTTTGAGCGTCCCCTCAACGGCGTGTTTGGATGTGGCCAAAAAGGAGGCTGCAGTGGTGATTTTTGGGTGCGTTGATGAACTGCTTGGGAAGACAGGGGTGGGGAGTGAGGAGATTGGGATAGTTATTGTTAACTGCAGTTTGTTTAACTCAACCCCATCTTTCTCTGCCATGCTGGTTAACCATTACAAGCTCAAGAGCAGTGTGAAGACCTTCAATCTTGGTGGCATGGGTTGCAGTGCAGGCCTCATCTCTATTGACCTTGCCAAACACCTCCTTCAGGTTTCAACTTTTCATTACTCCTGCTCTTCCGTCCCAAAAAAAATCATCACAGTTTGACTTTTTTTTAGTAAAACTGTTTAACACATCGATCAGACGATCACAAGTTAAATATAATTTTAAATAATTAAATGTTATAAAATTTGATATATAAGAACTATATTCTAAAATAAACCCAATTTTCCTAAGTGTATTATAATTAAATACTACCTCCGTCCCGCTATATTTGTCCAGTTTTGACTTTTGGAACTGTTCATCTAAGCACTTTGACTCATCAAATTCTTTCAATGTGTAAGCTTAAATATAGTCATGTGTGATCTTATTTGATTTGTCTTAACATATAGATTATTAATATATAATTTCTATAATTTTTTAATATACAAATTACAAGATAAAATGGATTAAAAAAAGTGTATTGGACGGTGTGTAAAAATGAAAGTGGACAAATACTCTGGGACGGATGGAGTATATTTTTTTACAATTTATGGTCAAAGTGTAACACAATGTGACCAAAAAGTCAAACACTGGTGATCTGGGATGGACAATGTGTGTGTGTGTAGGGGCCGGTTCCTGTGAGAATGCACCTTGTGGAGAGAAATGAGAATAAAATCTAGCAGATGGATCTGATGCATTGTGCGGCTGAGATTGCATCCTGCGCTCGAATTTTGAGATAGTGCATTTTCAAAGGATTTTGGTGCATTTCGGCATGATGCATTTTCAAACCATTTTGGTGCACCTAATTTTGATGCAATCCTGACCCTTAGATCTCATAATCTAAAGTACCATATTCATTCTCATTTCTCTCCTAAGATCGCATTCTCACCAGAACCAAAATCTATATATATACAACACATACTTTTTCAATGAATAATATGCAGAATTTATCGTTTCTAAAGTTTGTTTTATTACTCCGTAATAAATTGATATAGAAATAAAATATACAAATTACATATTTAAACACTACATGAAAAATTTACAAAACAAGATGAGATAAAAATATTTTATTTTATCAAATTATCAATGAAAACGCACGAGTAGAAAAAAGTTGTCGGAATGCTCAAATAAATAGTAAAAATATAAACCATCATGGAGGGAGTATTTTTTTTGAGAGATACATCAAAAATAGAATGAATATTAACATTTATCCTATATATATATATATATATATATATATATATATATATATATATATATATATATATATATATATATATATATATATATATATATATATATATATATATATATATATATATTAAGTTCCATTCCTAATAACAACAATGTTAGGGTTAAGTTCAATATGAATGGGATCAAAATTAACCTCACAATATGTTCAAAAAAGATTAATGTATCCCAATTTTGGCACCAATCTGTTGGCCTTATTTCCTTTTTTTTGTCATCATAATAAGGAGTAATTAAATTCGACTCCTCATTTTCTTTATTTGTTTTTTTAAAATAATTTTTTAATTTTTTCATCAAAGTAAACAATTAAGTGACTTACAATATTAAATAAATCATGTCTTTTTTTTTTGCAACAACTTTAATAAATTTTGTGAAATTAAACCACATCACTTTTCTCCCATGGATGGATAATATAACACAGTGGGCAAAGACTAAAACCAACGTACGAAAGATGGTGTGTGCAATGCGACTGAAATGACAAATTTAATTCCAAAACTGTACGCAGGTTAACAAAATCTGAGCGTAGCATTTATGTGGTTATTGCAATAATTAAATGTACATACTAGTGCTAGTACTAGGATCGATGGAGCGCAGCCATTAATTGTTGTGTAAGGGTTTTAGGTTAGGATTCTTAAATTCTTCAATTTTCTGGTCACTCGAAAATCATTTTTAATTTGATTTTCTCTAAATTTGGTATTGGAAGGGTTCATATGCCATTGGAACGTATGAACGTATCCCATGTCATGAGATTATTCAGAGCTGCTACGATTTCTCGTTTCTGAAATTGATGGTTTCTAAGTTAGTTTGATCTTGGAATTAAAACTAAAGTCAAATGAATTTGGGGGTGCAATTGAAGGGTTACATGGAAGGTATGTTTGAATCGGGGTGAGGTTGGGGGTTTACTGGAGAGTTAGCGGTAGGAGCCGTGAATATTACATACGGAACATCGTACCGGCCTCAATTCAGCCCATGACATGGGCTTAGAGATTATTAGATTCAATAATTAATATATAATCAATACATAATTAATACTCACTCCGTCTCCCTAAGATGTTCTCATTTTGACTTTTGGTGGTTTTAAAGGAGAGTTGAAAAAAGATGAAAGTTTACCATAATACCCTTAATGAAAAATGGGTGGAGTGTATTAAATGAGGTGGGTGAGGTGTAATAAATAAAGTAAGTGGGGGTAGATGTGATATTTTAATTGTTAAAAAATGAAATGAGAAGATCTATTGTGGACAAAGAAAAAAAGCTATTGGGAAGATCTATGGGGGACGGAGGGAGTATATGAAATTAGAGACATGTAAATTGATCATGTAAATAACAAAAGAGAAGATTAAAAAGGAGAGAAATGAGTATCTATCTTCACTTCTTTTTGTCAAGCTTTAAAATAATACTCCATTTGTCCCAAATTAAATTATCTGTTTATTATTTATAGGGTTGAACTTTACTCCATTTTATTTTTTTTTTCATATTTTCATTGGTTATTTGATGAAAATAATATAGTCATGTCAGCATTAATTTTGTACTCCGTAGATCTTTTAATATCATGTTTAAATATGTAATTTTCATTTTTTGATTCTACGTCATTTTTGTTATAAAATAATTTGAAAAAAAATTCAGCTAAATATCATGAAACGAAACACACGATTTAAATTGGGATAAAAGGAGTACGTATCTAGTACTATATTAAAAATATTTTTTATACAAATATTATGGCTTAACTTTCAAGGAGTATATCTTTATATATACTCCTTCTGTCTAAAATTAATCCTTCTTATTTTTTTTAGACTAACCCAATTTAATCTTCTTTTTTTCTTCTTTGTAAAGTTAAATCTTTTAAAATGAACTCAATTATAATAAATTTATATTACGACTAAATATATTTTTTTTAACCAAATAATATTTAGAATTGAAAGATGACCAAAAAAGTGATATGAATAATTTTTTAAACTGAAATAGTACAAGATTTTATTATCTCCTTCAACTACCGACTATCACCACACCATAGGCCATCTCAGCTCCCACTAACTAACCATTTTTATTTTTGAGATCTATGTGTAAAATTCCATAATTAGTTCTTTATAACAGGAGGTTTTCATATTTAGTCCTCTATTATCAAATATTACCTCCGTAGTCCTTTTTTTAAGGGTATCTTTCCACAAATGATCCTTTTTTTGATCTTCTGCCGTGTTAGTGTTAATTTAAAGGCTAAAAGTATAATTTGGCGTCAACATTATGTCTAATGACGTGTTCTGTTATTGGTTAAGCGGATAACACAAAAATAATGACTATGATTGTGGGCTAGGATTCTGACGAAAGATCACATTTGTAGACTATAGTTGTCGTAAAAAGCGACTGTAATTCACAAACAACGCAAACGGAATATCCTTTGGAATTGTGTATGACAAAAAAGATGTATTATCATTGTGAAATTACACTTTTAGCCCTCAAATTAACATCAACATGATAGAAGATCAAAAAAAGGACTATTTGTGGAAAGGTACCCATAAAGAAGGACCACTTGAGTAATATTTGATAATAGAGGGCTAAATAGGGGAACCCCCTATTATAAAGGACCAATTATAGAATTTACTCGAGATCTATTCAATAAATTTCTTACTTCCTTTATTCAAAAAATATTCTTCTCATTTGACTTTTTTAATCAGAGTTTATAAATTTGACTTCAATATATGAAAAAATATATTGTATTATGATATAAATTAAATATCAATATATTTCTATTGAAACGTAGTTTATAAATGTTAAATTTTTATAAAATATACTCCCTCCGTCCCTAAATAAACTTCCTCTTTCGTTTTTTCTTTATCCCCAAATAAACTTCTCTTTTCCCTTATAAAAGTACTCCTTTTACCCCTTACTTTTTCATACCCTACCTATCACATCATACCTTTTTACTAATAATCTACATATAACATCTTACGTTTACACATCACATCAAGGATATTTTTGAAAAGTCAACACCAAAATATCCCTTCCTTAATTTTCTAAAAAGTCAAAAACGAAATTTTATTAGAAACGGAGGGAGTATCTATATATAAGTAAAGATATTAATGGTCAAAGTTTATTGAAGATTAAAAAAAGTCAAGAGGTAGTATTAAATTTCACAAAATACTACGTACTCCGTATATTTTATTCACCTTTCAAAAAAGTCCACGTGGCTTCAGTTTTCATGAGATGTGTCACATGCATGCAGGCGACCCCGAACACGTGCGCCCTAGTAGTCAGCTTAGAGGTTCAGACACTCAACTGCTACTTGGGCAACGACCGCGCCATGATCATGTCCAACTGCATTTTCCGTCACGGCGGCGCCGCCGTGCTCCTCTCCAACCGCCCCTCCGACCGCCGCCGATCCAAGTACCAGCTCCTCCGCACCGTTCGGTCAAACAAGGGCGCCGACGACAACAGCTACTCATGTGTCTTTTTGAGAGAGGACGACGCCGGTGTCGTCGGTGTCGCCCTTTCCAAAGACCTCATGGGGGTGGCGGGCGAGGCCCTGAAGGTAAACATCACCACCCTGGGCCCACTCGTCCTCCCCATCTCAGAACAGGTGATGTTCTTTCTCACACTTGTCGCGAGGAAGATTTTCATATGTTCTGGGGTCAAGATAAAGCCCTACATTCCGGATTTCAAGAAGGCGTTCGAGCACTTCTGTATACACGCGGGAGGGAAAGCGGTGCTAGACGCGATTGAGAAGAATCTAGAACTTGGGGAGTGGCATATGGAACCTTCTAGAATGACGCTTTACAGGTTCGGGAACACGTCCAGCAGTTCGCTCTGGTACGAACTCGGTTACACAGAGGGGAAAGGGAGGATCCGAAAGGGAGACCGGGTATGGCAAATCGCATTCGGGTCGGGTTTTAAATGCAACAGCGCCGTTTGGCGTGCTTTGAAGAATGTTGATTCGTCCATGGAGAAGAACCCATGGATGGATGAGATTCACCAATTTCCTGTGCCACTCTGAGGAAATAATAGTACCCGATGATTTTTTTCTGGATTCGCCACTTGTACTTACATGCTTGATGTCTAAAGAATTTTCTTCTCAATGTGATCCTGCACGTAAATTAATAAAGTGAAATTTGCACTAAATAGGACTAAAACATAAGTTATTTCTTAATGTAGGACTTAAACTTTTTTATTTCCTAAATAGGACTAAATAATGACTAGTGAGAAGAATAATGTCCAAGTGATGCTGGACATTTAGTTGAATAATGACTAACTCATAATGACCAAAGGTCCTACATTGGGAAATAAAAACATATAGTTCTATATTGGGAAAGTCATTATGTTTTAGTCCTATTTAAGTAAATTACTCTTCTCACTAGTCATTACTCTTCGCGTATGAACTTGGTTACACAGAGGGGAAAGGGAGGATCCGAAAGGGAGACCGGGTATGGCTTGCTTTGAAGAATGTTGATTCGGGCATGGAGAAGAACCCATGGATGGATGAGATTCACAAATTTCCTGTGCCACTTTGAGGAATTAATGGTACTCGATGAATTTTTTTCTAGATCTGCCACTTATCTGGCAACTCCATATTAAAAGCTTGTATTTACATGCTTGATGTCTAAAGAATATTCTTCTCAATGTGATCCGGCACGTAAATTAATAAATAGAAAGAGAAGATAATACTTTTTATATGGATGTTTGATTGTTTTCTCCAATGTTTTGAAAACCGGACCGGACATCGAACCGGACAAGCCACTGGGTCAAGAGTCAACCGGTCGAACCGGGTTGACTCGGGTCAACGACCCGATCAACGACCCAATACTTGGTATATAATACTCATATTTATGTTTAGATGATAAAAAATTAAATAATACCATATTTTGTGGACTATTTTTAAAGATAATAAAATATTATTACATTACTTAAATATGCATATTATTTCAAAATAATACGAAGCACATACTCCCTCTGTCTAACTTTAATCTTTTCATTTGAATCGGACACACATATTAAGGAAAGATGTAAAGGTTATTGCCAATGTTAAATAAAATATTTAAAATTACATTTTTTTCTTCTTCATGTTATTTTCAATGTCATTGTTCATATATTTTTTCACACTTTCCATATTTTATTATAATTAGTACATATTTCTTCATTTTATAGATGATAATATTTGTTTAGATATAAATTATTCATTATTATTTAATAAAAAAAATATTTTTTTTTACTTTGAAATATTTTAAAAGATTATAAAATAATCACACAACACAAAAATGATCTTTCTTACAAATAGTTAGAAGTTAGAAGTTTTTTTAATTCACTCAACACAAATAAAAAACACTATATATACTATTTTGCATAACTTTGTTAACAAGTATTGAGTAGTTTAAGTAGTTATAGACTTCGAGAAATATATGGTGGGGTCTAGGGTTCTAATCCTATCTACATCATTTTATTTTATAGGCAAAAAAAATAAATAAAAAACTTTAGAAAGAAACCCGCGAGTCGACCCGGTTCACCGGTTCCGCTGGGTCTACCGAGTTTGGGCGGGTTAATGCTGATCCGGTTTTTACAGTTGAATCGGACCGGATTCCTCACCGGTTCGCGGTCCGACCGGTTGGACCGGCCGGTCCGGTCCGGTTGTAACAACATTGGTTTTCTCTTCAGCTTATTTTTTCTATGTACTGCTTGCGGGGATTATTATTTGAACCGATTAGATTACATCAGAAATTAAAGACTTCGATCAAATTACACCGAATAAAAAATAACCTTAATTTCAACAAAAATATAATCGGAAAAAACTTTACCTTTAACAAAATTGAGATCAAATCTGATCACACAAGAAAGATCGAGATCATATCAAGAGATTCAAGACCAATAAGTTCAAGTAAAGAGAGCTAATTTTGAGATATAAAAATTTGACATTAGACTAACACATGTTTATAAACATTTAATTTGATCATTATTATTTCATATATAAAATACATGAAGTTTTATTTTAATATAAATTTTATGTTTTTTGTTCTATTGAGGTAGTCTTTTAATTATAAAAAGAACAAATAGGGTAGATAAATAATGAAGACATAATGATGTGAGAATTGAATGAAATAAAATACTTCAAGATAAAGAAAATTTTGATAGATAATCATTACCATTGTGAAACAATAAATTTGACATATTAGATACTCCATCCGTCCGAAAATATTCTTCTCATTAGTTCTTTTCACGATCTCCAATGTTGGACGTTGACCATTAATATCTATATCTGTACATAGATATAATTTATAAAAAGTTTAATATTTCAAAATTATGTTTGAATAGGAATACATTGATATTAAATATATATTATAATACAATATATTTTTTCTATATATCGGAGTCAAAGTTTACGGACTTTGACAAAAAATCATGTTAGCTAGATTAGAATAATATCTTCAATTAACGTTATTAGTTAACATAATTTTTCTAAGAATAGATTAACTTGAACAATATTAAACACAAAGATTATCATTATCATTAGATACCATTTGTATTGGGCCTTGATTTTTAGTTTTGACAAGCTTTTTGTTTTAAAAAATGCATTTTTATTCGAATCTAAAAGAAACGACTCCATACTTATTACGGAGTAATCCGCAAAATTGGGCTTAGATTTCAGTGGTGGATCTATACTTAAAAGAATATACTTATCCTTCATGTTTTAGTGTTAGCATAAATGGGCTTTAAATAAATACGGGTTCGTTTGAAAACATACTCCGTATTTGTAAATTGTAATTAAGAAATGAGGAACCCTAACATTACCAACAAAAGAAATTACATTACTCACAAACTTACTATATTGAATTTAAAATTTAATTGTTTAAATTATTTGAGACCATTTCTTTTGCATGATTAAGGGATAGCAAGTTTGTGATTTTGTGATGTTTCTATTTGTGACTAGCACTTTTCTAAAAAAACACAAAAAGAAATAAAACATACTTCTTAGTTTTTATCCCCAAAATTAGAGTGAAATAAATTTATCTCTAAAATAGAATTATTTCAGTGTGATAATGTGATTATATATAATGACATTGCACAATAATTTTTTGGTAGTATTATATGTTAGCATTTTTGGCAATATAAGTCCTATTTTGGTCTTTTTTCTATGGTAATAGCCTAACAGGAAGGTTCTATTTTTGTTTTCTAGTTAATAATATAATACAGAGTATATTATTTTCGTGATGGTTGAAAAAGAAAATGTGACAAAAAAATTGAGACGAATGGAGTAATAAATAGTATTAATTGAATAAATTTTGATTGAATAAAAGTGAAATATGTTAATCACATGCGGAGTAAGAAGTAGAATTAATTTCTACGGAGTAAAAGGGGAAAGAGAAAAGTGGGGAAATAATTTCAAACAAATTTCAAAGAACAATGTTAGACTCAGAAACAAAATTTGTCACAAATACCACAAGCTTACCATTTTTACATTAAGTTTTCAGGAATATCACAAGATTACCAATTTTTTTTAGTTTCTTCCAGTTTTTACAGTTAGAAATTTAATTGATGAAAATGTACAATTAAATGAAATTTATGAAAAATATACAAGAATATGTAATTGATAAAAATGCATAATTTTTAAATAAGAAACTGTAATATTCTTTTTAAAATGGAGGAAGAATTTTAATTTTTTGGGTTTTAAAGAAGCATTTTTACACTTGTTCAAATGGATTAAAGGCCTCTCTTTTTCAGAGATGAATTGCAGTATGCGCAAGCAATCTGTATTCTATACCATGATGGCAGAGTTGGTAGAGAGTAACTTTCATAAAGGGGTCATTATTGTCAAACTTTAGCCAATTGCTTTTGTTTTATTTTAATTTTATTTTTCCTTTGGACAGTTTAGTGGGGCCCTCATTACTTAAAGAACAATATGATGAAAGTGAGCCCACAACGCACATTGACCCTACTACTCCCTTTTAAAACTTTGAAAATTAAGCGTTGGGAGTGTCAATAAAGTAAGATTTGAGTTTGATTCTTGACAATTGGATTGGGAGAAAACTATGTTAAGCATATGGTATTTGCAAGTATCAGGTGCAGACTGCACTCTTTGCCACTAATCTGTGATTAAAGTTTAATTTACTTTCTCGCAATGACCGTCCGACTGGATTTAAGGAAGTCCTCTGGGATGGAGCTCATTCTTTTTTAAAAATTAACGTGCCTTCTTAAATGTAGCTCAGTGGTTAGCATAAGAATGCCCAGAGAAAGATATCTTAAGATCAGAGTCTAGTGTCTGCGATAAGGAACCATTCAAAACATGGAATCCCATCCCAAGGTTATAATTTTGTTTACTTCCTCTCAATTAATTGTTACGGTTGAGGCCTTGAGGGATCATCATGGATATTGGTTCATCATTTTGAAATTTGATGTCCATTTTTTTCTTAAACCGTATGCCCAAACCAAACTATTACCGAGAGAACTTCGAGTTTCGAGTGAGAATTTCGAGTTTGATGTCCATTTATTTTAGCTTATATCATATCAAGTAGTTATATATCACGCAGGGAAGTTGTTTATTTTCTCCATTAGTTATACATCGTTTTCATTGGTTTTAAAATTATCTACTCTAAAAAAGTCTTTTTTGAGCTTAATATTTGACTAACCATATCAATTAAAATATACGTACTATCTAAAGATTATTAACAATACTACTGTAAAAGTATTTTTGATACCAATAATTTAGTATAATTTTTATAATTTATTTCATTATATATATTTATATATAGTTAATCAAATATTTGACATACAAAGCGTAACAAACAATTTAAAAAGAATGGAGAGAGTACGCAATAATAAGTGTTATTTACAACGTAAGATTTGTTCATACATATTTTTTTTGGGATTGGTATTTTGGATAAACATGTGTACATTTACTATTGAGATGGTCTATTCATTTCATAAGGGTTTTGATAAATACATCACAAAAATAGTTATATCTATACATCTTTACTATATTTGCTAAATTCACACTCATTAACATAACTAATATTGGTGTGAATTTAGCAAATTTAAGTGAAAGAGTAGATATGGTCATATTTTTGGGTTGGATTTTGCAACACTTTTTTAAATTTATTTCTATTGATCATAAGTTGTGGATCCTATTCTTTATGGGCTTATTGGTTTACGCACGCTATTTTAAGGATAAAATTCGGCAAACAAGCCGAATATTCAAGTGTGCAATCGAGTATAAATAAAATGAATGTGTAACAATGTGATACTTATTAACATCGTTCGAGGCGGCACATGCCTTGTCGTCAACCAATCAGACGACACATGCCTTGTCGTCAACCAATTGGGCCATCATAACCCAACTCGGCAACCCCCTTCCACCAACTCCACACAAACTTCAACGAGATTTTCACTTAAATTATTGAATAAAACTACTTGTACTCTAAAGATTGTATTTATAAGTTTATATTTAATTATATTTTATATCAATACAAGTACAAGATTAATGACTTAAACTCATACAAAAATGTTAATGCAAAATTTTACGATCACACTGATATTCTATGTTAATGTAGGTCATCAAAATATAAATGTAAACTTGCAAGAGATGCATCCTATCTAACATTGTTGTGAATTATTTACAATCTCTACATTTCCCCATAAACAAAAGGACATAAAATCAAGTAGGGCTGGGTTGGGAAAACCGAAAACCGCAAACCGAACCGAAACCGATTGAAACGAGCTAGAAAAAAAACCGAATCGAAGAAACCGAAACCGAATGTAAAAAAACCGAACCGAACCGTTAGTGTTTGGTTCCGTTTTGGTTTTCACTTTGAAAAACCGAACCGAACCGAATAAACCGAACTTTCTTAGATACTTCACTTTTTTTATATAAATATATGTGATATGTAGAAAAATCATAGAAATATAAATGCAAATAAATTACTAGTCGATTAAAATTATTTTCTTAACTATTAATTAAACATTTTAGTCATACTATTATAAACTTTTAAAAAATCTATGAATATAAACACCAATAGCTAATCCAAATATAGAATTATATTAACATTAAATATTGATACGAGTAATTTACATATTTACATAAAAAATACTTTGATGTTATAATGAAAATGAAAATATTATACTAAAAGGCACATATTCTTCGTAATTAATTTTACATACGATGTCTTTGGAAGTATTTGGAATCTCCTAAATGTTTGTTGGGTACTAAACACATATTTTTTTTTATGTAAAATTGAACTGAATGATACAACAACCTTCCGTTTAATTTTTGTTTTTGTGTAACACTCAAACCAAAAAACCAAACCTAACACAACATATTGTTATTGCTCCGTCGAGTTAGTGTTTTTACAATTTTTTAATGCTTATAAATTTCTACTTTTATAAACCGAAAAAACCGAAAAAAAACGAAATAAAAACCGTATAAAACCGAACCGAATAACCAACGGTTTACATATTTTTAATGCAAAACCGAACCGAACCGAACCGCTAATTTACCTTCCGTTTTGTCTTTGGTTTTGGGTGAAAACCGAACCGCAAAAACCGAACTCACTCCTAAAATCAAGAAGAAGAAAGAAAGAAGAAAAAGAAAAGGGGCATCTTTCTTTCTTTCCTTCTTTCTTTCTTTCCTTCCCTTGTTCTCAGCCTTGTGTTCCCCTGTAAACAAACATTTGGATATGCACCCCTTCATTTTTTCCAATACTCCGTACATTTTTTTACCTGCCTCGTTATACTAATTTACTCCACTACCTAGTATTCCCTCCCCTCATTTGCACCGAGGTTTTGGTATTGAACATCGTCATATTATTTGATTTATTTCCATACATTTGGTAAAGTCACATTGTGTACTCCGGAAGCAGGATTGGAGGAACCGATGAAATTCGTGATAAAAAATAAATAACAATAGAGATATGTAAGAAATTTGAGAAAGAATAGACAATTGTATGAGAAATTGTGAAAATATGTTGTGCATGTATTTCTTTAAATATGAAAGGATGTTTATAGTTGAGGTACAATTTTCTTAAAAATCCTACTATATACAATGCTAAGAGTGATTTGTGAACAGTGTTCCCGTCCAAAATATTGGGCTGGGTCACTACCAAATGGGCCTGTGAGATGGAGAGGTGGAAAATGAGGCCTAAAGCTTACGTTGTACGCCGGTTCTTCTTCCGTTGTACGCTTCCTGGAAAAGCTTACGCCGTACGCTCCCAAAAGGCAGCGTATTAGAGAAGCCAAGTTGTCGCTGTTTTTCTTGGTTTTTTTGCCCTGCGGCTTCTTATCTTTTAGATCCGAAAAAAAATTAGGGATCTCTTCTCTCGGCAAAGCATCTAGGGTTTACAGCAGGCCTTCAATTGGAACATCTTGCTTCTATGGGAAATTGCATCTACAATTTCCTTGAGCTTAACCTCGCCGATGGAACCAGCGCAACATAGAGGACAACGATTCGGTAACACCCTATTTTCATTTTCTATTTTATTTTTTAAAATATTAATTGAATTTTTAGAAATTGGAGATGGACAACCATTCGGTTTCAAAGAGAGTTTGATGCACTGCTTCTCAAATTTACGGACTTCCGCCTTCTCGAGTACGCTACTAAAATTTCCGGCCATTAACGGAGGAGCTTCGGCCAAAAATTGCAGCTACAGGCTCTCAACGTTTGATGAGAAATGTTTGAGGTTGTTTTTATGATGAATACAAGTAGCTTCACTTATATTGTTATTTTTTTGTCATTTTAAAGCAAAGAGCAAATTAAATTAGGCATGTATTTAATCTTGGAAACCCTATTTAATTATGCTTTAATTGGAAAGCTTTGTATTGAGTATAAGATGAGCCACATGAACACAGAGCTTTGTTCAATGGAACTGAATGAAAGTTTCAATTGTTTCTAAAGCTTACACTTTTAGAATGAAAAAAGGAAAGTATAATTTATGGAACAAACAAGAAATATATGTTGCCTAATATGATAAAAAAAATAAAATCTTATCGCAGGAGTGGAGCAGGAGGATTTGTAGGTCTCTCTTTTAGCTATTTCATTAGAGCCACAGGTGTTCTCTTAAGAATTTTTTTCCGCTAGGTTTGCTTCCTTTTGAATTACTTTCTTTCTTACATCAAATTATTTTTTAATATTTAATTCTATATATGGGTTATGTTTTTGTTAGATCCTTCCTAACAAGGTTCTAATTAAGTTTGAAAAGATGAGAAGCAACCGAAGCATGGCTCCGAGTGAAAAAGAGTAAGTGTTTCTTTTTGTTTTCTTTTCTACTGTGTCACTAAAATGTGATGCTATACGACTTAAAAAGTAAGCATTTCTTGAATTCTTTTCTACTGTGTCATTAAAATGTGATGTTATATGTTACTCCAGTGAAGTTCATATGTTACATAATGTGGAGTAATCCATTTCTTAACCTCTCTTTAATTTTACTTTGATTAGAAGATATTAACTCGCAAATTTGCAAGTGCAGTCACAACCATTTCATCATCCAAACTTCATATTATTTTGTCTATTCACATGACAACATGCTTATTTAGTTAATATAAAAAACTAAAAAAGTATCGTATTGCAGATGAGCCTTTAAAGCATTGTGCTTTTACCACTAGATTTTTGAATGTAAATAATACACTTAAATAGTGTGGCCAGATATTCTTTACCTTTAAGCTTCTTTAGATACCTTTTACTTTTGAAAGTGACTTTCTTAATGCTTAATAAAGAGTCTTTTTGGGCAATTCAATGGAGATTGGATTCTGATTTGGGAGAATCCATCCTAAAAGAAGAAAGAAAAAAGATTGAGATGCATTATTTGAGAATAGAAATGAGTTAATGAAGATATATTTTACCATTTTCATTGGTTATAACACTTGAAATAATCTTCATCTCTTGACTTCTTGCCTTCATGTTAACTCTGTTTTTCACTGACAGAATATTCCACCGGGCTAAGTATTGATGACAGTTAAATCCCAACGACAATAGGGGCACATGGACGTACTCCAGAGAGGTAATGTTATCTTTCTTCTTTTTTCCTTTAATTTCTTTATAATCCATTTTTACAATATAATTTTAAGCATTTTTATATTTTGGGTTTCCTGATAAAAAAACCCTAGGCCCCAAGGCGAATAACGGCTCTGGCAAGGATGGTAGTAGTCATAGCTAGATTTTTACTCTAGCCCCAACAGACAGATGAAAACAATGGAGACAGATGAAAAGAAATATATGCATTTATTGTTGAGAGTTGGACATGTAGCCATAAAATTGCGTACTTCATCATTACTCTTTATTAAAAATGAAAAAGCAAAAGTTTGAAAAATGCATGCTTTATCTTTTCGAGAAAAAGAAATGGGTGGTTCAAGACAATCTTTATGTTTAATCGAATAAGAGAAAATTTAATAAATATATGTATTTAATGTTGAGAGCTTGATGTGTAGGCATAAAACAACGTGCTTCATCATTACTTTTTATGGAAAAAAGAAAAAAGTAAAAGCTTAAAAAATGCATGCTTTATGTTTTAGAGATTCGAAAAAAAGAAATGTGTGCCTCAAGGTAATCTTTATGTCTAATCAAATAAAAGAAAAGATTTAACAAATATATGCATTTAATGTGAAGAGTTGGATGTGTAACCATAGAACCGGGTGCTTCATCATTATTCTTTATGGAAAAACGAAAAAAAGCAAAAACTTAAAAAATGCATGCTTTATATTTTCGAGAGTCGAGAAGAAGAAATGTGTGGCTCAAGATTTAAGAAATACATGCATTTAATGTGGAGAGTTGGTTACCCCTTACTATATGCTTTTATACCCATGAAAATTTAGTTCTCAGTCATAGTTAGCTATACCTAAGTCACTTTTTGTGATACCAAACATAGATTTTGGTTTCTATGTTCAACTTCGGACATAAATTTTATATCAAGACAATAGCTTGAAGACAAAAATTAAAATCATTGTTTCAAACCTTTGCTTTTTAGTGTTAGAAATTACTATTAGTTAACTCAATAACTTATGAATATTAAATATTATTTCTAAAAATAATTTGTTTCCAGGAAAATGTGTATATTCACATAAAATTTAACGCACAGGTTCGAAAAAAATTTGAGTCATTGCCTATTACTCCATCCGTCCCCAATTTAATTACAAATTGTGGGTTACAGAGTAAAATTTCCTACTTTTTGAAATTATTTTATTTACAAATTGGTATATCAATAAGCTATAAAAATTACATATTAAAAAACTACGTCAAAAGTTCTACAAAACAAGAGGCGACAATAATATTTTATTTTATCAAATACTTAATGAAATCGCGTAAACAAACAAAAGTTATCGAGAGGAGAGAGAAAAAAAGATTGTAATCTATTTAGGGACGGAGGGAGTATATATTTCTATCTCTGTCCCTGAGTTTTTGCCTAGGTTTGACTTTTTTTTTGTTATGTATTTTTAACTTTTGATCTATTATTAAATATAATATATATTGTATTGTTATTAGATAAAGTAATATTTTGATAAAATTTGATATTATAAATAGAATAAATTTATTTTAAGACGTGACAAATATAATAACGAATTTTTTACGATGCAACGCACAGGTACGGAAATTTTTTGAGCTATTGCCTATTAGATATTTCCATCTCCTTCCCTAGGTTTTTATCTTGATTTGACTTTTTTGGTCAATTATCTTCAATTTTTGACATATAATTAAATAAAATATAAATTGCATATTAATTAGATAAATCAATTTTTTGACAATTATTGATATAATAAATGTAATAAAACTATTTTTGTATCAATATCTAATACCATTTTTTTTAATTTAAGGTCAAAATTTACTAATTTTTATGGAAAAAATCAAATGTCGACAAATACTCAATGACGGAGTGAGTGTATTTATTGGTTAAGTATTTACTGGCCCGAAAAAACATGGATGAATTATATGAACATATTTTTATCCCGAGATTATTGACAGGGAAAAACATTGGTCAAGAAATTATTATCCCGTGATTGTTGCTTACACCATCGGATGCAAGATTTTTTTTTTAAATTTCAAAGGAAATAGTTCCCGATTATGATTTCTTATGTTATAACCATTAATAAAAGTCAAGGACATTCATTGACGCATGTTAGGCTTTTACTAAAAAATCTGTATTTAGTCATGACCAGCTTTATGTGGCATTTTCACGAGTCACTACTCACAATGGATTAAAGATTTTGATTTGTGGTGAAGATTCTGCGACATCTAATAAAACTGCAAATGTAGTATATAAAAAAGTTTTCTGAAACGTATTATGTTATTTTATTACATTGTGCGTTGTTGTAAAACTTCTCATCTTTAATATATATTATGTATCTTTGTTTAAAGCAAATTTTATCTTTTACTTCTATCAATGCTTCCCTTATTTATTTAGCTTTAACTCAGGCCGTGCAACGCACGGGTTCGAGTCTAGTATTTGGCAATAGCCAAATTTTGGAAGCTCTTTTTAGCCTTCTTCATCGTGTTAATACTTGCATGATGGGAAGGGGGCGGTCATGGGTGGCCTGGAGAGTGCGCAAAGTGGTCAACAGTAAGAGACCCTAAAATTTTAGGACTTCATATTCTTAAATTCATCCTTAATTTTGAAGCTTAAATATTTTAAAATAATAAAATAGAACCCAAAATATATATTTCGGACCGAACCAATTTCATTTTTTCATTTTTCAAGGGTGGTGTTTAAAGTCATAACAACGTTAAACGCCATTTTGATGTAACATCGTTAAGAGCATTTCCAGTTCTCTAAAGTTAGCCCTTAATCTTTATATATATATATATATATATATATATATATATATATATATATATACACACACACCCTTTTCGTGGCATAAAAAATTTCTCTTTGTTGTTAATACTCCTAACTAAAAAAACTTCTAGAGATGGTAAAAATACCTCTTTTTTTAGTAAAAGAAATGAGTGAGTTACAAGTTTCTTTTCTCCACTAAATAAACTTTTAATACTTTTAATTGCCCACGCGCATAACAATTCTTAAGTGAGTTTATATTCAATCCAATTATATGAAAAAATGAATAATTCTTTTTTACGTATTAACATTTTTTAATACCCCTCTGTAAGTCGTATAAGAGTATTATTATTTCCATCTATTATTTCTCTCTATAAAAACAAAATCACGTGAACGCGGAAGCAATAATTCATCGTTCAATTAATATATGGCTTATTGAATCTTTCAAAAATAAATAAATAAAGGCACATATTGAATATCCACAAAAATTGCATACGGATTATTCCACGCATTTATTTTTTTTATTTACTCTTTTTTTTTGTCTAAAAATTTTATTACCGCAAAAATACCCTCTCACCTGAAGAATTTTTGCTCCATACATCTTACCAAAAAAACCCTTACAAAAAAAAAGAAGGGGCTGAAACCAAAAAGAAAAGAAGTGGTCTAATTGAGTCCCCCCAGCTCTATATAGGTTTATAATTATATTTATATATATATATATATATTCTGTACTTAAAAAAAAAGATTGTAAAGTTTATCTCAGGAGATTTTTTTCATTTAAAAAAAGAAAAAAAAAAAGAAGAAGAAGAAAGGATCAAAATTTATTTCCTCCTTTACGGTTTCTCCTTGAGAAGGGAAGCCAATCCGGTGACCACCACCCGATTCCCTCTTTCGCAACTTTTGGGCTTTATCGCCGGCGGTTGCCACATCATCATCTCCGCCTGTTTCAGCGACGGAGATGCCTCGGAAAGTGTAGCTGGGGGTGATGGATTCACCGGTGACGCCTCTAACGACGTCGTGTTCTCTCCAAATATCAGGTCTAGCTCTCCTCCTTCGCTCAAAACTTCATCTCCAGCCGTGGCCTCAGCCTCGTTGGCTTCGGATTCTGCGTTAGGTTCGGGTTCTGGTTCGGTCTTCTCCGTCGGAGGCGGAGGCGGAGGCGGAGACGGCGGAGGAGGATAAGTTCGGGTGTAAGGGCTGAGCCACTTGGCTTTCATGTACTCAGCTTTGCGCCAGGGCGGGATGTGCATACCTTTCTTCTTCAAGCTCTGCCTCGCAGCCTCCGACATGATCGACACGATTTGCAGAAGCCGGTCACCTTTTCCGACGAATATGAGCGGCAGCAACTGAAGAACGGCGTTATAGCTCCCGGTTGATCTCGCAATCTCGAATTCCGATCGGAAATCCACATCGATCATCACTCTTTCTCCTTCAATGATCACATCCACGCACTCATATTCTCCTGCATCAAACGCAGATTCTCAGAATTGAAAGGGAAATACGACTGAAACAATTGCGACGGGAAACAAGTACTCCTTAAATTGCAAGTACCGGCAGGAACAGATGAAGTTTTTTCCCATTTGGATTTGCAGATGGAAGCGTTGTAGCCGAGAGCTAAGAGGCCATCGGCGACGATTAACCGGAGATCGTCTTTGCGTTTGCAAGCCTTGTTCATCTCGATGATTTTGGAGGTGTCGGCTAAGAGATTCCTCTCCGCAACACTTACACAAGGAATCAAGTTCTGGATTGTTCCAGCCAGGGTAAAAAACGACACATCAATCAAACTGTACAATCAACCGGAAATTAAAAGTATATTACAGTAATTTGATCGGATTAGGGATTTGTGCAGAAACTAAGAACCTTGATGCTATCAGATGAGTCGCCGAAGGAGGAAGAATTGGCGAGGAAATCAGGGAATCCGGTGGTTGCGAAATCGAATTCATCATCCGAGCTGTCGCTGCCGTTGCCGTTGAAGCAATTGCAGCGGTTGCGTCCGATTTTAGACGGCGGCTGCCTCTCATTGCTCTCCTCTATGAAATTCCGGACCATCTTATCCAAGGAAACAGAGCTAGGCTCGAACTCAACAGCAGAGGAAGGAGCTCCATCTTTCCCGTACGGTACTGCAACTCCTCCGGCTGCGGCGGCAGGTTTCTCCGACGCCGACGAGCTTCGCAGAGCGCTAGTGAAAGGCCGATCAAAAAACCTCCTAATTCGCGATTTAGGCAGCGGCCTCGCAGCATCTCCACGGATCGATGATGGTATGGAATCAATCGGCTGAATCTTCATCATCGGCATTTAATTTCTACCAAATCTGTACTTCCCGACTCACTCAGAGTCTAAATTAAACCTGCACACAGACACAGACACACTCACTCTCAGCTCCTCGAGCAATTCAGTACCAATTACTGTGCTCAACGCCTCAATTTTCACAGAGATCAACTAAGAGACTCGATTTCAAGGAAACAATCAGCTTCCACCGCCGGCCAGACAATCCGATCAAAATTAACCGAGCTAGTTACATAAACGCTAAAAGTAAATTGATACATCGTTTATTCATTGATACCTCCTCTCGATCTTGATCGCTTTTCGTGCAGTTGATGAAGCTGAAAATTACCAGGAAGGGAGAGGTCTTCGTTACGGATTTCCACGCACAACGTGACGGCGGTGAACTGGTGCACGGACATTGCATCTGCGAAGGGCGGGAATCAGCCGGAGAAGTACACTTCCCGGCCAGTGGGTATTCCTCCGGCCAGATGAGAGGTGCTCTGTAATTATATGAGAATATAGGGGTCGTTTTGCGAGAAGCTGAAGTTAAAAAAATGGAGTGGGGAGTGGTTATATAGAGCGGAGGGGGAGTGAGATGAAGAAGAAGAAAAAGACGAGGCTTTGATGACGTGGACAAAGACCACGTGGCGCATTATCGGCAGGTGTGTGTCTAATCACGGGACCATCGTCATTTCGTGGGGGATAATTTCTGGCCTAAACGACAATTAAAGATAAAAGTGATTATTAATGGGCGTGCCAAAAAGATAATCGATCTGGTTTGCGAGGTGAAATGACGAGAATAGCCCCGTGACCCAGAAGGGGAACGGTTACAAGTAGGTAGAGATCGTGGCACGGTGGGGGTGACCAAAATTGGAAACGGAAAAAGGAGATTAGGCGAGATTTTTCGGCCTTTGTGCGTTAATGGGGTTGGGTTTGGGTTTAGTGTGCTTCTTATGTGGTCATACACGACTCATCCCCAACTAATTTTACATATTTCCCTTCTTTTTTTCAATTCTCACATTTTAAGTACATTATTCATTAGATTTAAATAACGGTTGATTGTAACTTTTTATATATTTTTCATACTTAAGTTGATAATATTTACTCTATTCGTCCCAAACTGTAAGCAATTTCGATGTTTTTTGTTTGATAACTCGTTTTGGTTGATGATTTGATAAAATAAAATATAACTATCGCATCTTATTTTGTAAAATTTTTAATTTATTTTTGAACGGTATAATTTTTATTTTTTATTTCTCTACCAATTTATTTATGAATTAAATTATTTTTAAAAGTTTATAATACAAGTTTTATTGTATAATTGTGTTTTCTTTTTCTAAAAAATTAGAAATTAATTGAAATCGATACGAAAATATATAACTTTGTGTGTGAATTTGGAAACAACAAGGTTAGTAGTTTAAGTTGATGAGTAATGTGCTAAAATCTGAAGTTATTCAAGTTTAACTCCCACCTGCAACATTTTGTTTTTTAACATACTCCCTCCATCCTCAATTTGATTACAAATTGCGGGTTACGGAGAAAAATTTTCTACTTTTTGAAATCATTTTATTTAAAAATTGGTATATCAATAAGATATAAAAATTACATATTAAAAAACTACATCAAAAGTTCTACAAAACAAGAGGTGACAAGAATTTTTTATTTTACCAAATAATTAATGAAATCGTTTAAACAAACAAAAGTTATCGAGAGGAGATAAAAAAAATATAATCTATTTAGGGACGTAGAGAGTAGGAAACAAGATTTGGACTATAGAATATGAGAATATTGGACTACTCCGTATTAAATAAATAGGCCCTCGGTTTGGTAGGACTGCTCGATCCTCCCCAAACTCGCCCTGCTTACATAATACGGAGTACTACACAAGTATGAATCAACCCGAGTATGAATTAGACCCTCGAGATGGGACACCATCTGGACCCCGAGTCTAGGTTGGCCCAATTCATCATTGGGCCGTTCACACATATCCCAATTTTGAACATTTTCATCTAAATTAATTAAATGAATTTTTTAGTTTAAGTTTATTACTCTATCCGGGGTATAATGGTTACCTTAAGCATATTTATAATGTTAACACAACCAAAAAAAGAAAGGTAATGACAAACAAATGAAGCATTTATTTGGAGAAATTGAAAAAATGTTGAAATGTCAATTAAATTAGGTCAAGATTCGATATATACTTTGTTAGATTGTTAAATGTTAACGATGGTGAAACTATGTTTTTTTTCAATATTTTTTTTCAATAGTTGACAATTTAGTTAGTTTGTTTTTTCGTATATACAAACAAGAATTACTTTCAACATGTACTCCGTGTTATATATTTGTACATTGAAATTAAAATTTGAAAGATTTCACTAAGTTTAATTTAATAAAATCATTTTTATACTAATATCTATATTACAAAATTTGTTTAAATGAAACTCAAAATTCATCTTACTTGAAAAAATAAAAATTGAGCCTTAAGATGAATGGAGTATAAAATTTTTCCTCAGCCTGCAACAACCAGTCTAAATTTTTGACTAAATTTGTTCCATGACATAATATAAAAACCACAATTTTAGAAAAAAATTTATTTAATTTTACAATTGCACATGAATGCAATATGTGCTCATCTTATGTCACTATTTTGTCATGACGCGTGGTGTATTAGAATAGGTAAAGAATCCTATGACTAGTTCAGCTGGTCCAAAGAGAGGATCGATTTCAAACTTGTTGATCTTAGAATCAAATTCCGCCAACGGCAGTGTAAGAGTTCTATTATTTGCAATAGTTTTTCCCGCGCATCGAGTGTGTAATGATCTCTCCAAAGACCATATTGAGATTATACCTTGACTTATCTTCTTCACAATTGTGTCAGGGGCGTTCCACCTTTTACATAATCGAAAAAAGAGGAGTGATTTCAAAAGCTGCTTTCCCGTGGGATGATGTTGTAGGACATGTAGTCATTTACTGGTAGATGTTTAACCGGATAAAATTTTTGTTTATATAATAATCGGAGTAGCATACTTTTAGTTTACTACTCGGTATTTCCTTCCTTCCTTCCTAAAAAATGTCACACTTAATTATTTAAAATTTATTGAATTTTTTATTTATTTGTATATTTTTATGGATCATTAGATAAAATTATACTCCCTCCGCCTCCCAATTTTTGTCCACTTTTGACTTTTGGAACTGTTCATTTAACACTTTGACTCATCAAATTCTCTCAATATGTAAGCTTAAATATAGTCATGTGTAATCTTGTTTGATTTGTCTTAACATATAGATTATTAATATATAATTTCTATAATTTTTTAATATACAAATTACAAGATAAAATGGATTAAAGAAGTGCATTAGATGGTGTGTAAAAATGAAAGTGGAAAAATACTCTGGGACGGGGGGAGTATGTTACAGGGCCGGCCCAAAAAAAATAAAATGGGTCGGGTCAAAAATTTACATTTTAGGTGCTATTTTATTTTTTAGAATACTTATGCTTTAAAATTAATGTCGAATTTAAAAATATATGGTCCTAAAATTTTAGGTGTCCTGTGCGGTTGACTACTTTGCACACCTTTCGAGCCACCCATAATATATTATTTTCGATTCATGTTTTCTAGAATTTTTGACGTAATTATTAAATAGATAAGACACCAATTTTTACATAAATTAATTACTCATAAAAAAAACTTAAAATTTGGTTTTGTTTTAGGTAACGTTATACTCCCTCCGTTCCTGAGTATTTGTCCATTTTTGACTTTTTTCGGTCAAAATTGGTAAACTTTGACCTCAAATTAAATAAAAATGATATTAGTTATTGATATAAACATAGTTTTATTAGATTTATTATATCAAACATTTTTAAAATATTATTTTATTTAATTAATATATAATATACATTTTATTTAATTATATGTCAAAGGTTGAAAATGATTGATCAAAAAAAGTCAAGATTGGATAAATACTCAGGGACGGAGGTAGTATTCATTTTGGAGGGGAAGGAATATAAATTATTATTATTATTACTCTCCTTTAAGCTATCTTCTAATAGGTTTTGACAAAATGGCATTTGTAGTTTTGTGGTGCATCTACTTCAGTAACTTCACCAACAAAACACCTCAAATTTCTTAAAAGGAATATTGGAATTTTACAAATGCACTATTCATTTGAAACAGTATATATATTCTAGTGGAAAATCAAATTTAAGGAAAAATGTATATATACTCCCTCTATCCAAGAATTTTCATCGAGTTTGACATATTCAACTCAAAAATAAATATACTAAAATTATTTTCGTATTAATATACGAGACGAGTACAACTTTCATGAAAATCAAAATCAAAACCAAACCTTATAGGAAAAATTGATATAAATACTTCAAGAAATTCGAAATTTTACAATAATACTCCCAAATTTAATAAAAGACTCTGGTGCTCCCAATTAAACTATAAGTTTACATTACTACTCCCATTATGCCTAATCACCTTTTCTTACGCTTACATGTAAGTAATTATGCTTACTTGACATTTTAGTTGCTTTTTTTGTTTTAATAAGAGGAAAAAGTTATATAAATACTTCTAGAAATTCAAAATTTTACAATAAAACTCTCAAAACCAAATAAAGACTCCAGTACTCTTAAAAATATTTTTCTTTTACATGTTACGGTGTTTCATAAAAGTGGTGTGAAATCAAAAAATAAAATTATATACTTCCTCCGTACGGAAATATTCTTCCCGTGTTGACTTGACACGCTTATTAAGGAATAGTAAAAACTTTTAAATATTCTTCCCGTGCACATACTATAAACTTTTAAATATCCTTTTCTTATTAAAAAAGCAATAAAAAATAGATTAGTGATAAAATGGAAGGGTATTATTAAAATTTATCCCTAAAAAGCATACTAAAAAAGGAAATGAGAAGAATATTTCCGGACGAATCAAAAAGGAAAGTGGGAAGAATATTTCCGGATGGAGGGAGTATCTAAAAACTACATAAGATTTATAAAACTAGTAATGATATAATTATATTATTTTATCAAGTATATAATTAAAATAGGTAAGAAAAGTAAATAAAATTTGATCTTGTTAATACTCTTAACAGTGAATGGGAAGATAATTTTTGGACGGAGGGGGTATTTTGTATTAAAATATAAAAAAATAACTACGATGCCAATTAAGCTCAATTAATTAATCTGTAATATTACTAAAAAAATTTATTTTTACATATTACTATATTAGTTTTTTAAAGGGAGTATTTTTTAGAGTCACACCACTTTTATAAAACATCGTAACACGTAAAAGGAAGATATTTTTTAAAATGCTGGAGTCTTTATTTAGTTTTGAAAGTTTTATTGTAAAATTTTGAATTTCAGTGAGTATTTATATAATTTTTCCTCTTATTAAAACAAAAAAAAAACAACTAAGATGTCAACTAAGCATAATTACTTACATGTAAGCGTAAGAAAAGCTGATTAGGCATAATGGGAGTAGTAATGTAAACTTATAGTTTAATTGGGAGCACCAGAGTCTTTTATTAAATTTGGGAGTATTATTGTAAAATTTCAAATTTCTGAAAGTATTTATATCAATTTTTCCAACCTTATAGGACCATAGCCATGCGTTGACATGTTATTATTTGAACAAATTATAGTTTCTTTTGTAAAAGTTTTAGCATCAAAATACGTGTTATAATAAAAAAATGTTAAAATATCCAAATCACTTCACAAATTATTTTACGTGATTGGAATAGAATATCTCCAGAGAGTGCAGTAATTAACACTTGATTGGACAATATATATGTCCTATACTCTCTCTCTCAAAATAATTTTTTTAATTTAATATTTACATATATTTAAAAACTCAAATATAATTTAATATTTTTTAATGAGAGAATTAACATATACCATCCAACACATTCTATAAAAATTATTTATTTTGAAACTGAAAAAATAATTAATTTTAAAATGGAAAAAATAAAGTATGGGGATGATGAAGAAGCCAGGCAAGGGCTTTCACGCATGTCAAACTTTTATGAGGTCTGTTTGGTGGCAAACAAATTGCTGAAATCAAAGGACCCACTATTATCCACTCTTGTTTGGCAAAGTCATAATGCCCTATTTGTATTATACAGAGTAAAATGTTTTACGGTTTATTTTTATAAAATTCAATAAAAATATTACGGAGTAAAAAAATAAAAAGTATATAATAATAAAGTGAAATTTGCAGTGAATATGACTAAAACATATTCCGTAAGTCATTTTTCAATGTAGGACTTAAACTTTTTTATTCCCTAAATAGGACTTAATAATGTCTAGTGAGAAGAATAATGTCCAAGTGATGCTGGATATTTAGTTCAATAATGACTACTACGTAACAGATAATGACCAATGGTTCTACATTGAAAAATAAAAACATATGATCCTATATTGAGAAAGTTATTATGTTTTAGTCTAATTTAGGTAAATTACCCAATAATAAATTAGTTAGATGACATTAAAGTATGGAGAATAAGATAAAAACAAAACAATTTTTTTCTTAATAAGACCAATCTTATTCACACTAACGTTAGTGAAATGGAAAGGATGAATATAGTGACGGTTCTCATCCATCCGAAACAAACATCTTCATTCTAGTAGGTCATTGAAATAATGTTCATTTTCTCCACTACTGAAATTTCGACAACACATTATTTTTTTTTCCACTTTTAATTCATGTGAGCATTTGTTTAATTTACTTTTTATTTTACTATATATTTATTTTTGATAATATTTCTTACATAAATTGAGAGAAAAAATTTGTGACATATATTTGAACTAATATGCATAATGTCTCACAACTTGCATGTAATGAGCCTAATGATGTTAGTTAATTGGTCAATATTATCTTCATCTATTACCGAGTAGTTTTGATTGCGTCTCCCTCCGTTTCACAAAACCCTTCCGGTTTTGACTTTGGGGAAAAATAAAGAAAATATAATTTTGGTTGACTTTCTAATTTTGCCCCTGATGTGATGGAAAAAAGTAAGATGTGATAGTTTGGTTAATAGTGAAAAAGTATGATGTGATAGGTAGGGTATGAAAAAGTAGGGAAAAAAAGTGATTTTTTAATAGAAAGTGGAAATGTTTTGTGGAAAGCAAAAAAAATGAAAGAGGAAGGGTTTTGTGGAACGGAGGAACTATATTACTTGGTCAATACGAGTATTATCTTTATGCATAATGTCTTGCAACTTGCTTGCAGTGAAGCATCATGATTTTGTATGAGTAAAAGTATAATGCCCATGTAGATTTGGATTTAATCTGGGCGCAGAGAATAATATCCAAGGACTTTGGTCGATTTAATGACTATTGAGTTTGTCTTGTTAACTAAAATGCAAATGTGTATAATGACCAAATAATTAGACTTTACAAATGACCTTAGAGTACCTGAGGATTTATTGTAAGAGTTCAATTTCAAAAACTCAAAAAATAATTATGTGACATACGTAGCAAGGGCATTTAAGACTATTCTCAAAACTCAAAAGAACACTATGCCAATTATGTGTGTTCAATTTAAGCCTTCAAGGTAAGACATTACACAATGATCATGGAAGATTTATGAAAAATATATCCAGAATATGATAAATGAAAGGACCTACACAAGGGCCATATATAATTAGATTGAGTCAAAGACCATGACAAAGAAAACATAAGTAAACACTATTTTTGGATAATTAGTGCGCACTTAATGACATTATTAAAAAATTATAAAATAACGTAGAGCATAATGATAATAAACCAAATATGTCACATCGAAAATATTTTTTTAAAACTCAATATCAAAATACACTTTTTTTAAATTTTTTTAAAAATAAAAACATTGTATGTTTTTTAGGACGGAGGGGGAGGGAGTATTATTAGAGGTGGCAAATCGGTCGGTCAGGTCGGGTTCAGATTCGGTCACTTTGAGTTCAGGTTAATTCGGGTTCGGGTTGAGAAATGTATATTCATGACCCAGTGTCATCAAATTCGGGTCGACTCAACAGGTTATTACTTTAGTTTTTAAAGTTTTTAAATTACATTAACATTTGCATTTTAAATTAAATAAATTTAAAATATCAAAAAATATGTACTAAATCTATTAGATTATTCTATTTTAAATCTTAAAAAAAATTTAGATATATAAATCAATATAAGGAATTTAAAAAATTCTAAAATTTTAGAGAAAAAAAAAAGTAAGATAATTATGCAATATCATTAAAAAAATTTCTGAAAATATAAATTTATACATTAAAAAACAAGTAGTAAAGTCATGATTTTGAAAAATTATTATTTTAGCGGGTCGGTCATGCCAGGTTCGGATTCGGTCTGGTTCAACCCATTTTTAGCAGATCATTTCAATTTCGGTTAACTTCAAATTCGATCATCAAAACTTTTGTTCAAACCCATCATCTTATAAGATTTCCGGTCAAAATAGGTCGATTGACCAATTAAAATGGTTGACAAAATGAAGGGCATAAAACTTGATCCAAACTCGCACAATCTCTTCCTCTCCGATCGAGCCATCACTGCGTGAGCATACCCGACCCGAGATAAGATCCGAATTGAACTGGATTTCGAATCAAGATTCAAAATTCATCCTCCGCGAACCAACTCTCGATTGTAAAAGGCGAAACATGGGAGCTTTCTTTTCGAAGTTTTGGTTCATGCTTTTTCCGGCGAAGGAGTACAAGATCGTGGTGGTCGGACTGGACAACGCCGGCAAAACGACGACTCTTTACAAGCTGCACTTGGGAGAGGTGGTCACCACTCACCCTACCGTGGGCAGTAACGTCGAGGAGCTCGTCTACAAGAACATCCGATTCGAGGTTCGAATCTATACATGATGATGATTATTATTATTATTTATGCGGATTACTCTTATTTTGATTTAGTTTGATGAAATTGCGACTCAGATGCTTTTCTATTTTTTTATATTGTTCAATTTCTCTATTGGAAATGAAATTGACGCAATTGAGAGCATGCTTAATCGAAAACGGATCTGATCATTTGCTTATCTGTGAGAGATGACCTGAGATCATTGAAATGTGTAAAGGCTATTTTGCAAATCCATTGAATGAATATGAGAAATGGATTTGCAGCTTTCATTCTTTGCCTTTCTGGTTGCTTTTATGGCTACCATTTCCTGATTTCCCAGTTAGTCTGAAGTGAATTCAAGTGGAATTTATTATTTCATCCCTCAAGATGATTAGGAACGAAACTATATCTGAGCATTTCTTTCATGACAATGGAGTGAGAAAATCTGCTATTAGACTGCTATGAATATTGCCCTGAATATGAATAAGTGTTTTTCACCAAGAACTCCTTAAAAAGTATTGAGAATCCTTTGATCCTAGGAGAGTTCCTGGCTGTCACGAATATCAAAGGCTTTAGAGATGTTGAAAATTCCTTATTATCCTCTTGCCCAAGAAGATTTTGGCAATAGGGTTGATTTTATTTTACTAAAAATCTGGTTCACTGGTGTGAATAAAAAATACTCATATTTGTTAATATGGAATAGCTATTTTACCAAGGCTAGGATTAGATACCTGCTGAAAGTAAATTGGGATATTTAGAGGTCTTTTTATTAAATAAAATACTACTCGTAGTAAGTAAATACTCTGTATAAGAAAATATAGGTAACTCTTTAATAATATCCATGCTATTGGTTCCTCAAACACCAAGTTTGTACCTAAAAAACAGCAAGTAGATGTGCAGGGCCTTTTGGGATCTTTATGCCTAGACCAGTCAGGGACAATGTTTTGGCCTCGTCTTTTGTTGATTGGACTCCTTGGCCGCTATTCTACTACAAGTTAGAATTTTGTAGCGAAACTTATGAAGTACTTTTTTGGGATTTAATTGATCATTGGGCATCTAGTGTATTGGTTGTGCTTCTATATTTGAGCCGATTGTCTATTCGAAACAACCTCAGCTCCTAGTGGCGAGGTTTATTGGGTTTGTTGTTGTCGTATTGGGCTTCTATTGTATCCCCTGACTTTGAACTAATAATTAGCCCAACTAGAATTTGCTAGAGATTATCTAGCTTAGCAAGGTGGTTGTTCTTTGACTACATCAAGAATCCTTGATGATGAATTTGTGCTCTTGTTATTTATTACTAGTTATGTTAATGAATGGTGGTACTTGTACAAAGCTTTGGTGTATAGGTTCTATGCATTCCAGGTTTTAGATTCACTTTGTTGACACTAGGTTGAATTGCTTGCGTTGATAAAAGGAACATAATTAGGTTCTGATTGGATGGAGTGCTTTGAAGGTATTTGGAGGGGAAGATTTAGTCTTTATATTGATATTTTCAATGGAGTATATGTTCAGGATGTTATGAAAATTGAAAGATTAACATAATATGTGAGTGTATAACATTTTGATCACTTTTTAATAATCTTTAGAAACATTCTACTTGGAGTAAAGTCATCCCCTAAAAAACCCTTCATCCAAACAGACCCTAGAAAACTAGTACCGTAGTAGTACGTCAGGTGAGGAATACTTGCATCTCTTCTACTCCATATAAGCAAAAGATCATATAATAATTTAAACATGAGATTTTTTGTATGTATTTGGATTGATAATTGATTATATGATGTCATCCTTGATGAGATATTGTTTTCCTTGTATCTTAGATGAAGATTATAAGAATGAATACCATTATATTTGTGTGGACATCCTCTAAAAAATTCATATTATCCGCATTTTTTCCATAAATAGAGGCTTGGAATTCTGTTAAACTTTTGACCTATGTTGGGATCACATAAAATGGCAGGAAAAGAAAAAAATGCCAATGAAACTAGTTTCTTTACCTATGTTTGGATCAATACTTTCTTTTATTCGATAAGAATTTTTTTTATATTACTATTGAAAATTGTCTTCCTTTCCAAAATTCCCTTCCCATTTTCTTTCTCCAACACTTCTTCTTGGCTCAAAGAGACCCTCAAAGATGAAAACTGGAAATAACCTTTCTCTAACTAGTCTAATCAGTCTGATATATATGTTCTCCCTGCAGGTTTGGGATCTTGGCGGGCAGGACAGGCTAAGGACATCGTGGGCCACATACTACCGCGGAACTCATGCTGTTATTGCAGTTATAGACAGTACAGACAAAGCCCGGATTTCCATCATGAAGGACGAACTGTTCAAGCTTCTCCCACATGAAGACCTGCAGAACGCCGTTGTACTTATATATGCTAACAAACAGGACCTTAAAGACGCAATGACTCCAGCTGAGATCACCGATGCCCTCTCCCTTCACAGCATCAAGAACCATGACTGGCACATCCAAGCCTGCTCTGCCCTCACCGGGGATGGTCTGTACGACGGGTTGGGTTGGGTTGCCCAGCGAGTGACCGGGAAAGCTACATGAAACCTTTTCTCTCATGCTCTTTCACCATGTTTGAAGGTTTGATGTAAATCTCCATTTGTTTGAATGGTACAATACTAAGACTGAGATCAGATGTATTCATACACTTTTACATCTCCATCTTTTTATTTTGACCGCATTGTGAATGTGTAAAGCTCTTGTGATGACATATGGATACTAATGGAAGCACATTTTTACATTTCATTTGTTTTTCTTGATGCTGTTGTACTTTTTTTCCTGCAATAAAGGTCAATTAAATGTCTCTGTCTTGACAAGGATTCTGTTGGTGTATGATTTATGGCTCCTATGGTAAGTTAGTTGAACGTGATTTTTATAAGGCAAAGTTGCCTACAATACCATTTTTAATAATTTTTTAATAGTATAGATTAATTTTGAAAATACTAAAATTAAACGTCGAAATTATTGCCACAAGCCATAAGTGCACTTTGTTTACAAATAACTTGTGATTTTCTTACAAACAAGATATCCTTGAGTATTTATCAATCTTATTACAAAATTAATTTTTACCCTAAAAGGGAAAAGCAGCAAAACTTTCAACAAGAGTGTGTTTGGTTTTGGGGGGGGGGGAGAAGAGGATTAGTTGAACACTATTCAAGATTTCAAGCCAATGTCAAGATGTATATGAGTAAAGAAGATATAGCAGAAATATGGACTTTGCATAATAATAAACCATCATAATATAGATTCAGAAATTTCCACTTCTTCATCATGAATCAAAAGAAATGTATAGTACAGAAAAAAAACCAAAGTTTCTGCACATTGATAAAATTTTCACTTCATACTTTACATCAATCAATAGGGCAATATATGCTGTAAGCGGGAACCAATTTGAATGTGAATCATTGAATCCTCCATCCCTCCCTCTCATTGAAAGGGAAAACATCTAAAACCCGCGTGGAACGATCAAAGTATCCAGCACCTGCAGACAGACGAGTTTGCCGGTCGTTCAAACCATTGATCCCAAAGGGGACTCGTGGGGCCCACCGTTCTGGCACAGTCAGTCATTCACAACAACTTCAGCGTGAGGAACACGATTGACCGACGAGAAAAAAAAAGAGTTACATACTTAAAAGGAATGAAGAACAAATATATCCTTACTCCGGGAGCAGCGGGTCCGGTCTGGTTTCCATGGTAATCAATATTCTAATGCCCAAAGCAAAAATAGTAAAAATATTAGACAAATTGATAGTTTGTTTACTTTACTCCTCAGCTATTGAACAGACTTTTACTTCTTTTACTTACTCCATGCATACAGCTGAAGCTTTTTCCATTTTGTCAACCTGTGCCAGTTCCTCCTAGACAAGTTTATCATAATCCGAAATATCAGTTCATATTATCAACAACAAACCCAGTAAAATTTCACAAAAGTAGGGTCCAAAAAGGGTATGTGTACGTAGAGTCGCAGAAACAATAATAAATTCAAATCTTTTTATCATCTCAAGGAAATAATAAATTAATAACTATGGGGTTTGGGAATATACTTAGCAGAGGCACCCATTAGACTTGCCAAAAAAATAAGGGAGGGTCTATTCCATAAGGGTTATTTGGCAGAAATGGCAGACTCCTAACCTGCTTATTTTTCCCAAATGAAAAGTGTTTGGTAAAACCCTAAATAATCATGTCTGCAAGTCAAAATGTGCTTGTTCTACTTGTACACGCAGACCTGCTTATACAAGAAGAGTAAGCCGCCTACGGCTACCAAACGGAGCCTGAATAATCAAACTGGTGTATGAAAGTGTGATAATCCGGCCATGCTACATCTTCACAAGAAAAGTTTGGGTAAAGTAAATAGATTTAAGTGAAAACATTTTTCCTTAATATCAATGTTGAAAATAACAACCTTCGTCTTTGTGATCACTGTTAGTGCGTTGAATAATCTATGTTAGCAAGAAGAAGCTCTATTGCATTTTAAAGGATTAAACATCATACAAAGTTTAATACCTATAAGAATCTCACAATTTCTGGCACAAAATTTTCCTGTATATTATTTTGTAAAACTAATATTATTAGAAACGCTTGTCATATATGGAGTACTTTTTAACAATTTACTTATTACAAGGTTGAGTTCCTTCTGGACTAAAACAGTCATTATTGACAAAGCTTTAGCTTTGGGTAAAACAGGAGAAATCATAATGACCCAATAAACTTCCTTTCTATGAAGGTTTAGGTACTCAAAGTGACAATGCACCAAAGATCTAATAGAAAATACCTCTATGTTCTTATTCTTATAGAGGTAAGTATGCTTACATCTTGACCCCTAGACCTCAATGAAGATAGGATTATATAGTACTAGGTTTTGTTGTAAATTGTAATACAAGACGAGTAGTCACCAAGCACTCTCGACTTAATCAATCTTTTCACTAATAGACCTTTAACCAAGTAGCTACCGATTAGCGGTCCTAACTTCTACTCATTTATTCTCTCATGGAGAGAATTATAAATGTCTTAAATTTGTACCTATTTCTTTTCTTCCCCTCACTGACAGAAATATGAAAAAAATATATAAGATGTCTTCTAAATTTCTATCCATGCCTTCTCCTTTTATATCCTAAAGTCTCATACCAAACAACACACAAAACCTACATTATTTCTCTACTGTTTTTCTCATCTATCCATTTTCACCAATTCACTCTTCTTCTTGCCTTCCCTAAACCAAACAGAGAGTTAGAGACCAAAAAAGAACTCTTAATTTTTTAGAGCATTACTAGTTTGAAACACTTTTTAGTGTGGATACAAAATATATAAACCCAACAAGGCTGCTTCAAATCTGGCATATATGCATAACCACTGGTCCTCATCTCAAATTCAAGAATTGCATAAATTCATAATCACTCACCAATCACCCTTACAAACTATCAAATATTCATCAAACTTTTCCATTTTCTAAACTTATTCCAGCCATTTGTTCTGGATAAGAAATACCCATCTCAATAAGCAACACAGATCACCCATAGCCTCACATAACCAAGAAATTTAAGTACAAAAAGGTTCTATTTTTAAGAAAAACATTGAAGAAAGGGGACACTGACCTCCAAGAAACGAGCTTCCTGTTCTAGCTGCTTCAATTCAGCTGAAATCCGATGCTTCCCTCTTGTATCCGCCACCGATCCCACCTTTTGCTCTGAAGATTGCATCTTTCTCTCTCGCTCTGAAAAACCAAATCTCTCAAGAACACAAATTTATCAAAGATAACCAATTTGAAGTCAATTCTTGCATTGCGATCTGGTTGGCGATCAGTTTCAGTGTGAACCGCCGCTGAAGAGTTGGCTGGGAGGCGAAATGAGAGTTGGGCAACTGTGGTGGTTCATAAATCATAAATAGGGTTGTGACTACAAAGTTTGGTTCTTTGTGGATTTTCAAAGGGGAAAAGAAAAGTGAAAGGTGGGTTTCTTTCTCTTGTCTCCCTTATTTCTTCCTACTTCGAGACTTTTTCCTTCTTTTTTTCCACTTTCTTTCTCTCGGTCGAAATCTACAAACATTTCATGCCTACACAAACAGCTGTACAAAGCATGTAGTATGTGCTGGCAATGAAGCATGTTAGTTTTAGTTTAATTTAGGAAAAAATATTCAAAATAATCTCAACTTTACCTGCTCTTTCAAAAATAATCTCATCTTTCACTGTGATGCATAATAATCCCAACTTTACTGAAATTTGCCAGTTTTAGGTCGCCGTTAAGTTTCTAACGGAGGGTTAACTGAAATGCCCGTTTTAGGCAACAAAATGAAAGTTGGGATTATTTTTGATGAATTTTTGTTTTTTAATTTTTTTTTTGAAATTTTCATTTAAATTTTTTAAATTACTTTCTACCTCCATCATCATTTCTTTTTCCTTTTTTAAAGATTAGTCTTAGTTTAAAAAATAAAAATAATAGATATAAAAAATGAAAAAATGAGAAATGTAACTAAAATGATACAAAAATAATAAAATAAATAAGGTAATCAATGGAAACTAATAGTTCAATTCACTCACCTCTCTTAAACAAAAATCAATATTCTTTTAATGATTTAGTATGATAGGTTTATTAATTATGCAACAATACCTCTGTTATGTTTTCTATGTAATTTTGGCGAGTGTTGATTTTATTTTAAACATTGAAAAAAGAGTACAATGTTTTTTTGAATATTTTGTACAAAAAAAAGTTTTCTTGGTGTTTTATCCGGGCCGGGCGGCCCGGTGGGTAGTTCGGCCCGCTAAGGTGGGCGGGTATGGGTAAAGAGTTTAGCCCATCAAATGCGGGCCGGGCTAGACCCGCCCATGTAAATGGGCTAATAATTTGTATCCAGCCCGGCCCAGATCCGGCCCGGGTCCTTATTTGCACACGTCTAGACTAAAGTCCCGTTTGGCATCAGCGTTAGAGGTTAACGGTAGCCTTTAGCGTTAGTATTTTTAGAAATCTACACCATTAAAATTTTATCAAAAATATTAACACTAATCGAATACGTTGTTCCCAACAAGGCCTAATTACCAACATATGAACAATCCTTGACGACTCGTCTTCTTCAATTCTTCTACCATCATTCGCAATAGCGTGTTCCAGAAAACATGTTTCCTATTGAAATTACGCATATATGTTTTTTAATATCGTATTTCATCGAGTGCTCTATGAACTCAACAAATACTTCCTCTGTTGCAGTTACTATTATGACTTCTCGATAGTTATCGACTGTTTGCATGTTTCCGCTGATCATTTATTTAGTAAAATTGTCACTTTCTTTTTTTCGAAGTGAGACGATAATTTTGAAACGGAAGAAGAATAAATACTTGATTTCGCATTTGTAAAAGAAAAGACTAGCCTCATCTCCGAGAGTCTTTTTAGAACCGTCTGAACAACGAGGACATAATTAAATTGAGCTTTACACATTCCGTATTCACGAACGCACACGGCGAAATTATAATTTTCTTCTCCAGAATTACAGTCGTGTGTCATGGTCATGAAAATTCTGTACATTTTTCCACAGGAACAAATAAAATCGGCAAAGATATGGTAAGTCTTCTTTTTGCAACAAAGCAATATATAATTAGATATAGATGGATGACAAGGGGATCGGAGGGTCCGGGAAGAAAAAACCGTGTTATAGCGTGTGGTTGGGTTACATATGTGTGTAGGTGTTGGATGACAGTAGGACCAAGTCAACCTTTTTTAACTTACTCTCCCTCCCCAACATACTCCAATTTTTCTTTTGTGAGTTAAATATTTTTGATATATATACTCTCTCCGTTTCTAAATAATTTATACACTTTACTATTTAAAAATTGTAGAAATTTTTATTTACTTGTGTGTTTTCATTGATTATTTGATGAAATAAAGTAATCTTATCACTTCTTGTTTTGTAAAACTTTTGATGTACTTTTTAAATAGACAAGTTTTATTTTTTATTTACATACCAATCTTTTAATAAAATGAATTGAAAAAAATTTGAGATTTTAATTCATTTTGTGTAAAGTGTAAATCATTTAGACACGGAGGAAATATCAGAAAATAGAATATTATTCTTATTTACTTTATTATTTTTATTTACTTAATTTATTCTATTGTTATTATAATTCTAAATTTAACTTTGCTCTTCATGTATTTTTTATTTATACTGAAGTAATTTTTAATATTTAATAAGATGAATTATTATCAAATTGTATCAATGTATCAGGGCTACAAGCCTACAAGGTTTTTTTTTTCAAAAATAAAGACTCCTTTTTCTCAACTGTGTGCCATGGCCCATTATAGTCTTCATCATTGACGGTTTACCATCATTAATCATGTCATCGCTATTCCTTACTCCTCTCTTTCTCTCCAAAAAAACATGAGTGTGTTTAACCGCCGTTGTCCCTTATCCATATATCTATCTTAAAAAAATTGTCTGATTGAAGAACTGGAAAGGAACATTATTTGTCTGTGTTTCTTCTAGAGCTTGAAAGCACGAAAAACGATAGATAAACAAAGAACAACCAACAATTAGTATTTACATTTCTTATTCTATTCTTAGCATAGTTTCTTATTTTACTTTGGTTGGAATTTTCTATGTATTTTCTATATATACATATGTAATATTATTATCAAATAACAAATGACCCAAAATAGAATTAAAACATAGATTAAATATCAAAATAAAAACTACAAAAAAATTACCTCTTTATGTAGGGCTCACTCTTGAACATTTTACCACTATGGATGTGTAAGACGATCTCCAATCATAACATCACACGTACTCAAACTTAAAATACTCTAATTTATCTATAATTCTTTACACCAAACTCAAATCATAATACATTTCTTTTCCCTATATTTTTTATATTATAGTTTTAAATAAAAACTGCATTGAACTATAAAAAATATAAATACATAAATAAAATACTCCGTAAAACCTAATTGGCAAATTGCAGTAGGCAAAAAAATACATTTAAAAAAAATTGCAGAAAAAAGAAGTAATCCTTCGGTTGAAAAAAACACGTGTAAGACATGTGAAGGGATGGGAGTACGAATTATTTATCCAAAGAAAGAAAAATTTTACTCGGTATGTCTTCAGGTTAACTCGTTCCTCGACCCGGCCTGAGCTCGACTATTTTCTTCCGGTCCGGTTCTCATTATTTTCAATTCCTCTATATAAAGCCACACACACACCAAGAATCGAGCAAATAAAATTAAATTTAGAAAGAAAAAAAAGGCCGGCCCGGCAACCTTAACATGTCGTCGCCGTCGTCTTCGTCGGAGGTACTAAGAATAAAGAAAGACCAAATTGCGGAGTTCCAGGAAGCCTTCAATCTCTTCGACAAAGACGGCGATGGTATCTATAATCTCCATTTCATTTCTTCCTTAATTAAAAGGCATTTGATCGGTATCTTTGTTACTTCGTATAAGACACTAAGACTGAACCATATTTAAAAAAAATTGAATTCAATCGATTATTTAGTTCAACTAAAAAATTGTCTGCATAAATGATTGGTATGCATGCATGCAGGTTGCATTACGCTAGAGGAATTGGCAGCGGTGATCCGATCATCGCCGGATCACCAGAACCCATCGGAAGAAGTACTGCAGGAGATGATCAACGAGGCGGATGCCGATGGCAATGGCACCATCGAATTCCCCGAGTTCTTGAACCTCATGGCCAAGAAAATCAAGGTACTAATTCAACTCAAGAGCTTATAAAATTTTAGTTTTCAATTCAATAAATAATTCTAACGTACTTACACCCAGTAAGAATAAAATGACATATTCGATGAGTGCGTTTTTTCATACTATGAAAATGCACACATAGAATATGTCGTTTTATTGTTGGGCTTTGAAATATAATGTTTTTATTATGTGTTGTTTCTTAAATGACCAAGCAGGAAACAGACGCAGAGGAGGAGCTTAAAGAAGCTTTCAAGGTTTTTGATAAGGACCAAAATGGTTATATCTCTCCCACTGAAGTAAGCTTAACAATTACAAGTATTTTTGGTCAAGTAAATGGAAGAAATTTTTCAATACATTCTCCCAAATTACTACATTCTTTTCTTCGATATCACTATTTCTTTGTGTCAGATGACCGTCGAGTCAGTTCTGAGATCATCATATTGTTTTTTTATATTCTTGTTGGATATAAAAAGCTAATATCACTAGCTAAATAGTTCGCTATTAATTGTCAAAAAAAGTCAATATTTCTGTTCATTGCAGTCAAACTCCCCTGTTTGGAGACTTGGGGGACAACCCCAACACCCCAATTGGTTGTAAATTTGAAAATAATAATAATAATAATATTTTTTTTTCTGAATCACGTATTTGTGCAGTTGAGGAACGTGATGATAAATCTAGGGGAGAAACTGAGTGAGGAAGATGTTGAAGAAATGATACAAGAAGCTGATTTGGACGGTGATGGCCAAGTAAACTTCGATGAATTTGTGAAGATGATGATGCATACCTCTTGCTAGATGCATGAAAGACTTCAATCAATATATCAATTAATAAATAATTGTGACATTTTTTATTTTCCCATTTAAATATTATCAAATTTGGTAGTTAATTATTTCAAAATCAAAATAGAGGTATAATGACAGTGTGGTGTAAGAGTACGCATTGACACTGTGATGGAAAACTGAAAACAGTGTAATATTATGGTGTGATCAGCCAACCTTCGGTGATTCGTGGTGTCATTCTGGTGCTCGGCGTCGACGGATGATAGTGTGACAATATGGTAAGTATTGTAGTGTAGCAATGAGAGTTTGTACTCCTATCTTCCTTTTTAAAGTCTTATGACTGATATTCTATTCTTTTCATAATGTTTTACTCCTAGGAAGGGAGTTTTTATTTTTTTGTAATGTGTAAAGTTGTGTCAAGTAATTCTTTCCATTTTAAATCGATGTAATGTACTTTTTCTCAACAAATGTATTCTATCCTTTTTAGTATAAAGAAAACTAATTTGAGGTCACGTTGAATAAATAGCACCTGTCTGTGGAAATTTGGAGCACTATTTATCCTTATTTTATAGGATGTGGTCTTGAAATTACTCATGCAATCCATTAATGGAAAAGTCTTACTTCATCTACCATAAGAATCATGTACTCGCCGTCTTAAGCCCTCTCTCGCATCGAGATAAACGTTAGTATTTTAAAATTGAAAATGATATCTAACAGTAGTCTTTAGCGTTAGCGTTTTCAAACTTAATCTACATCATTATTAAAATTTTATTCAAAACACGGACATAATAAAAAACGTTGTTCTCAAACAAGGCTTTATGCTCTTTTTTTTTTGTTGAGAACACCTTAGAGAGACAAGGCTCGTGAAATTTCTTCACCATTTAAGCCAATTCTCAAACAACACCTTAGTGAGTTTATTTTCTTTTTTTTAAATGAACATGTGGCTCGTGAAATTTCTCGAAAAAGGCTTTGGGTCCGTTTGGTATATGGAATTGATAGAATTGGAATTGAATTGGAATTGAAATTCCATGATATTCAATTCCATAGAATTGAATTCACCAATTTCCATTCATTTTTTGCACTATCAATTCCAAATCCACATAATTTTTGTGCTACCAAACACCAGCATTGGAATTCAAGTCTTCAATTCCAATTCCATAGTTTGAATTCCGTGTACCAAACAGAGCCTTTATGTTCTCTTTGTCCCGGAAATCCGGAATATTCCCATAATCAAACATGAAGGTTTTTGATTAGTGAAATTTGCCCTAAATAGGACTAAAACATAATGACTTTCCTAATGTAGGACTTAAACTTTTTTATTCCCTAAATAGGACTTAATAATGACCTAGTGGGAGTAATAATGTCCAGTAATGATGGACATTTACTTGAATAATAACTATTTCATAATGACCAAAGGTCTTACATTGTGAAATAAAAACATATAGTCCTATATTAGGAAAGTCATTATATTTTAGTCCTATTTAGGTAAATTTCTCTTTTGATTATTGACGAAATAGAAAGTCCGTGAACTAAAAAAGGCTTGGACTTGAAGTTTTTTTGTCCAAGCCCAATTAAAATGCTCGAACCAGGCCTGGCCCGCTCGACTTATGTACATCTGGACATTGGAATCATTTATTGGGGCAAACAGTATCGTGGGCTGTGTACTTACAATAAAGACTTGAGAAGATTGGATTAAATTGACTATAATTTTCTTCCATGATCCATATGAGCCCAACAATACTTCGCAGGCCCAATTAAGAAAAAAAAGGTTTTTGGACTTCTTTTGCATGTTCAATTAAATTATTACTGAGTAATACTTTTACTATTCCCGTCTCAAATAAAATTTTCATCATTTAAAAAACATTATAATTTTTTGAAGCATAAAAAACATTATAATTAACAGTACACATTTTAAATACACAATTCCACATCTTTTATATCTTTTCATTTAATTTTTTTTTAACGTTCCTAAGTAATTTTTTTCATTTCCTTTTAAATAAGGAATACTATAGTTCACATTAATTCTCTCTCGCATAATTTATTTTCTTTTAAACTCCGTGTAAAGTCAAAAAAAAAAAGGTTAAGGCGTGAAAACCAGGTTTAAACTTCAAACTGGAAAAAACAAAGCCACTAAGGCATGTTTGGTTGCAAAAGATTCGCAGTAAAAAAGGATTATTAATTATTCGTTGGTCTAAAACGTCCTTTTTTGTCATCTCAAGAGAAAAAGCAAAAATAAAATTAAAAAATTACTTTCAGGACTTGATTTTCTGATAATAACTTCCAGGTACCAAATTATCTGAAATATACTCTAGGGTACCATCGATTTTTTTATTAAGAACTCTCAGGTCCTACATTATCTGAAATATACTCCGTAGTTTTTAAAATTTTTGATTTTATACTCAAAGGGTACGTTCTCTCAGTTTAGGAGTTAGTTTAAAAGAAATCACCCTACATAGCACTCTAACTCACCTTAAATTACGCATCTAGCACTACTCATTGTTTTTAACAAATTTAGCACTTTTTTGGGGTCAATCCTTTCCTATCTTGCCCTTTAACCTTTTTTCTTTTTCTCATTAAAAATTACGGCACTCCCTAGGCCGCACGTACTCTTCTTGCGCTCGGCCGCACGTTCTCCTTCAGTTGCCCGCCATCATGCGTCCTCAGGCCTTCTCCCACGATCTAGGCTGATCAGCAGCGGCAATCATCAGGTTATCTCCGCCTCCTTCATCGATGTGGCTAATCATTTTCTCTTCTCCTTCAATTTTTAATTTTCATTCCTTCATCCCTTTTCCATGTATTTTTAGTTTTAATTATTGTGTTTTATTCGTACTGAAGATTAGGTGGTGTGAAATCAATTTTGAAATACCTAGTATTTGTTCCTTTTGAAAAATTAGGTCTTTTGAAAAGCATTGTGATTTTGGCAGTGTTAAGATTATGTGCTATGGTGTGGGCAGTGTGAAGATTANATAATCCCACCTTTCATTTATTTTCTAAAAATATGTATTTTCAAAAAATCCTGTTTAGTGGCCGTTAGTTTTTTAACGGCGACCCAAAACTTGCACACATGCAGAAAGGTGAGATTAATTTGTACTCCGTATTTGTTTAATATTCTGAAGTTTGCAATGTGACTAAAACTTCGTTTAAAAGTTCTTTTACTTTGACAAAATAAAAACTTTTATTTAAATCTAATAGCATAATGATTATCAATGTAAAATTTAGCATTCGTCAAAGTAATAAGATTTTCAATCATAACGACCAAATAGATGGAATGTAGTCGATCTCGGAGTACATCACCACAAATTTTAAAGATCCATAGAGTATATTTTAGATAATACTCCGTATGAGACCCGAGATTGTGTTTGTGTGTGTTCATATATAGAGAAAAGGACTAAAGTATGAGCAAAAAATTAAAAATATATCAAAATAGGAGTTCTTTGTTTTTATTCCTGAAATAGGAGTTAAAATGCATTTACTGTTGAAATATTAGAATAATAATATTGCTCTCTTGAATTATGAAGTACATGATAGAGTATATATAGGAGAGACTCCTAACACAACTAGGAATATAGAATAGAAACTAACTAACATACAACATCTACCACAAATAGGATTAGGAAGCTGACTAATAATAAAACACTACCACAACCAATACTACCACAAGTAATACTATTATTATTGTCTAACATCCCCCCTCAAGCTGAACTCAGGCTGAAGCAAGAGGAAGCTTGGACACTAGCTCGAAACTGGAAACTTTGAAAGGAGAGAAATTTGACGTGCGCCGGTGGCTGCTGACGTCGTTGGAGAAGAGAGAATTCTGACATGCACTGTTAGCTGCTGACATCGTTGAAGAAAAGAGAAATTGACGTGCGCTGGTAGCTGCTGACGTCGAAGAAGAAGAGAGAAGGTTGACGTGCGCTTGTAGCTGCTGACGTCGTAGAAGAATAGAGAAGGCTACTAGAGGTGCCTGTTTGACTGAAGATCTTTGACATTCTTTGTCTTTTTCTTGGATCCGGGCAATGCCCTATTTCTTTCTTGAAGGGGTGTAGAGGTATTCTTTCCTCTTTCACTACTTCCCTTCTTGGCTTTGCTTTTGTATTTTTTTGAAATTTTATTGGTTAACAAAGGATAAAGAGAAGAAACACTGATGATTAGAATGAGTGATTTGAAAGAGAAAACACTACCATAAATAGGATACAACATCTACCACAAATAGGATTAGGAAGCTGACTAATAATGAAACACTACCATAACCAATACTACAAGAAGTACTATTATTATTATTATTGTCTAACATCCCCCCTCAAGCTGAACTCTGGCTGAAGCAAGAGGAAGCTTGGACACTAGCTAGAAACTGGAAACTTTGAGAAGAGAGAAGTCTGACGTGCGCCGGTGGCTGATGACGTCGTTGGAGAAGAGAGAAGTCTGACGTGCGCCGGTGGCTGCTGACGTCGTTGGAGAGGAGAGAAGTCTTACTGGTAGCTGCAGACATCGTTGAAGAAGAGAGAAATTGACGTGCGCTGGTAGCTGCTGACGTCGAAGAAGAATAGAAAATGTTGACGTGCGCTTGTAGCTGCTGACGTCGAAGAAGAATAGAGAAAGCTACTTGAGCGGTCTCTTTGACTGAAGATCTTTGACATTCTTTGTTTTTTTATTGGATCCGGGCAATGCCCTATTTCTTTCTTGAAGGGGTGTAGAGGTATTCTTTCCTTTTTCACTACTTCCCCTTTTGGCTTTGCTTTTGTGTTTTTTTTTTTGAATTTTTTATTGGTTCAACATAAGAGAAAGAGAAGAGAGTTTGATGATTAGAATGAGTGATTTGAGAGAGAGAAAAAAAAGTGAGTTAAGAATTGGTGATGGAAGAAAGATTTGGGGCTGAGATTTTGATATGGTGAATTGGAGAGAAACAACAATTGTTTTTTCTTTTTTTTGGAGAAGAAAAGATGAGTTGATCGAGAGAGTTTGTGAGGAGTTTGGGATTTTTTTTAAGAACCATGGAGATGACAAGAGGGAAGCTCCTTCTTTGACGGTTTTTTTTTGTGATTTCAACACGGGAATTTTTTTCTTTTTTTGAATGGAGAAGTTGATTTGAGGATAAAGAAGGAAAAGAAAATAGAGGTGAATAGGTGGAGTCGTCGTCGCCGGAATTACCGGCGACGGCGACGGAAGCAAAGAACTCTTTTAGGTCATCAAGAGTGGTGGCTCTGATACCATGTTGAAATATTAGAATAATAATATTGCTCTCTTGAATTATGAAGTACATGATAGAGTATATATAGGAGAGACTCCTAATACAACTAGGAATATAGAATAGAAACTAACTAACATACAACATCTACCACAAATAGGATTAGGAAGATGACTAATAATAAAACACTACCACAACCAATACTACCACAAGTAATACTATTATTATTGTCTAACATTTACTTTACCAATCGTGACCTTGTACATAACAAAAAAATATAATAAGATGCACATGTATAGTGTCACATTATCACAGTGCAAGCTCATATTTATGGAACAAAAACATAGAACTCATATTTTGGTACTTGTTCTATGTTTTACTCCTATTTATGATTGTTTCATTATATATAAACATATTACGAGTATGTAATTATCAATTTTAAGCACTTTTTTGTGGCATACCTAATTTATTACTTGGTAATATTACCATTAAAGAGAACTAGTATCACACCCGTGCGTTGCACGGGTCATAGTTACAGTACTAACTTAAGATCATTTTTAGGAATATAAATTTTTATATAATGGAATATAGAGATTTCATTATTTTAAAGTACAAAAGTAAAATGATTTACAAATTTCGAAAAACTTCTTTATAAACTACATCACTCGTATGTATAATTTGTGTGAGCATTCACTTCGTTGTATATCAGAATCTTCAAGCCATTGCGATTTATTACTCTTTAAACTGCAACATACACTTTCTCATGACTAAATACCAGTTTCCGTAACAATAATTCAATATGTTTCAGATATTGTTCTTGATAATAATTCAATAATTTGACTTATCTTAGTAATAATTCAACATATTAATGTATTTATTTTGGAATTTGTATTTTTTAATTTTATTTTTGTATTTAAGTGGTACCATTAACTTACCCTATGGTATTTATTTTCTATTTTATTTTAGATCACTTACCATTTTTACTCGTATCCATGCTTGTAAATTATAGTGTTAATAGTATTTATTTTAAAATACTTATACCATTGTTACATGTTTCCATGCTTATAATATTAACAGTATTAATTTATAATTTTTTAATTTTTGCATTTAAATGGTACCATTTGCTTAATGTACCATATTTATTTTTTAATTTATTTTATAACACTTACCATTTTTACACGTTACCATGCTTGTAAATTTTAGTATTAATTGATAGTATTATTTTGTAGTTTTCTATTTTATTTTTTTTATTTAAATGGTATCATTTACTTACCGTACCGTATTTATTTTCTAATATATTTTAGAATACTTATTGTTTTAATAATTATTTTATTTTCTAATTTATTTAGAACACTTACCTAAATTATTTTAGAACACTTACCATTTATTTTATTTTGTGTTTAAATGGTACCATTTGCTTATCGTGGTGACATACCATTCCGTATCTATTTTCTAATTTTCTAATTTGAACACTTACCTTTTTAAAAAAAATCATGTTTTTAAAGTATAGTATTAATATTAATTTTGCAGTTTTTTAATTTATTTTCGTATTTAAATTGTACTAATTACTTACCAAACCACATTGTTTTCTAATTTATTTTAGAACACTTATCATTTTTAGATGCACTCTCTCTGTCCCTAAATAGATTACAATTTTTTTCTCTCCTCTCGATAAGTTTTGTTTGTTTACGCGATTTCATTAAGTATTTGATAAAATAAAATATTCTTATCACTTCTTGTTTTGTAGAACTTTTGACGTAGTTGTTTAATATGTAATTTTTATATCTTATTGATATATCAATTTGTAAATAAAATGATTTCAAAAAGTAAGAAATTTTACTCCGTAACCCGGAATTTGTAATGAAATTGGGGACTGAGGGAGTATTTTATTTTCTCTTTTATATTAGAAAACTGCCCTAATTTATTTTAGAAAACTTACCATTTATTTTATTTTCGTTTTTAAATGGTGTTAATTGCTTACCACACCATATCTATTTATTTTCTAATTTTCTAATAAGAACATCTGTCATTTTTAAAATTTTTCCATTCTTTTAAATTCTAGTATTAATATTAATTTGTAGTTTTTTATTTTATTCTTTTATTTAAATGTTATCATCTACTTACTGTACCATATTTATTTTTTAATCTTTTTTAGAAAACTTACCATTTTTACGCGTTTGTGCTTGTAAATTATAATATTTTTTAATGATAAATAATTAATTTGTAGTTTGTTTGAAATAAATCATTTTAATCCTGCCCATACTATATTAATTTGTAATTTTTAAATTTTATTTTAATATTTAAATGCCAGTGTATTTTATTTCCATACTTCAATTCCCCAATGGTTCACTACTATTTAATTTAATTTAATTTAAATGCTTAAATGATGTAACATTTAAATAAAAATAAAAATAAAAACATACTTAAAATAGAAGGAAAACAATAAGGTAAAATAATTAAACTACCATTTATGTTGTCAACACTTTCCATATATGAGTGTCATGCATGGGCGAGAAAAAATTCATGTCTTTTTAAATAATGTATAGATGTGTAGATAAGAGCATGGTTGGCAAATCTTTAGACTCTCTTACGGTTGATTTCTGGTACTAAAATACTAGTGTTACTCTCTATATCTTTTTGATTTGACACCTAGACTCATTTTGATACCAAATACTTTCAAGTTTTACCCTCTCCAATGCCATGCATCCTAAGAATCCAAAGGAACAAGGACTGTTCGGATCGGATCGATTTGACAGTCGTGTAGCACTTTCAGATTGATTATTTTGGTTGTTCAATGCAAAAATGAATCGGATAAAATTAAAATTATTTAAGAACAAGTATGGAATTTATAGAGCCATGAAGGGAAGAAGGTTGCGGTCGTGTCTTTCGCCCCAAAATTGCGTCCCTTTGCACGGATTATGAGAAAAACGGGCTATGTTTTTTCCGAATGTTTTCCTTTAAGAAAAGTTCGGGAATCAAAATTCAAATGAATTTTAAATATAGCACTTTGTCTAAAATAAAAAAAATTTGAGCTACCGCATGTTGAACCCTGCTCGGGAGCGCTGCCCCTCGAACCTCCGCCAAGGGGACGCTGCACCCTTGGAACCCCCGTTAAGACATGACTTTTACCATAACAAATACAACGAAACGTGCCTTCTGCACCAGCAAATTTTTTTGATGATTATTATGATATCATAGGTCAAATAGTTTTTTCAATTACAGTAAAATATAGTGAAATTTGCAGTAAATAGGACTAAAACATAATGACTTTTCTAATGTAGGACTTAAACTTTTTTATTTCCTAAATAGGACTTAATAATGACCTAATGGAAGGAATAATGTCCAGTAATGATAGACATTTAGTTGAATAATGACTACTTGATAATGACTAAAGGTACTATATTGGGAAATAAAAACATATGATCCTATATTGGGAAAGTCATTATATTTTAGTCCTATTTAAGTAAATTTTCTCTAAAATATACTCTGTATAACAAAAAGTACTATAGGAGGAATATACCTAAAGTACGTACGGGTGAGTGGCATCAATTATTTGATGCTTTTCAAAATTTTAAACGTGGAATTATAAATGTGACCAATAAAATGCACAAAAATTGCATTTTGGTTATGAAAAGGTGCAGTAGGCAATGGATAATTGGATACGATAAATTAAAGTTACTTTTTCTTCTTGTATGGTTAAAAAAAAAAGAGAAAATCTTGTGACGATTTTTTAGTTGTAAAAATACGTTTGAAGTTGTAAGAGATCTTTTGCACTATAGTGACATGAAGATCTCACTTTTGTCTAACGTGAAAGAAAATTTTCTAACGGAAGACTTGCGTTGTTTTCTTTCATTCTAAATCCCTATTTATAAAATCTAAACAGCCATGAACATCTTTCTTCCTTGCGAGAAAGAAGTACAGAGTAAGAGAGTTCAAATTAATAAATATCGAGTAAATAAATATATAAAATTAGAATCATTTTTTTGTTATTTATTATTCCTTTTGTATCAATTTAAGTTGCATAACTACAACTCACAACTCACAAGGTTAAACATTTAACCACGTTCTTGATCAATTTTCGCTACCCATTTGAGAAATTTTATTTTGTAGTTTCTTACCAATTTTATTTTTGAATTTCTTACCAATTTTTAAATAAATTAAATTGATAATAACTTCTATTTAAATAACAACAAGCGACTCTTTTTGGGATGGAATGAGTACATTATTATTAGTTAATATCAAAATGAAAAGTGTTGGGAAATATCCCTCCTACATGGAGGAAGTGTCCAATTTTAATTGGACAATACTTTACATATATCTTTTGTATTTGGGCTTCTTTTATGTGTAAAGCTTTAGCCCATTTGTTTTGGTGGCCCATTTATCTCCTTTATGTGGCTAATAACTAAAAGGAAGATAAGAGAAAAAAAAAAAGAAGAGGTGAAGCAGGCAGTAGCTAACGCAGGAGAAGAGGAAGAAAAATCAGGTTTCCGCCACTGTGCAGCAGCCCCTTTTCTCGTCCGGATCGAAGGCCAAACGAAGTCCGATCGTACTCAAATTTTAGTATGCTGTTCCTCACATACTCCTCTTCAAATCCAACGGTCAGTTTCTCGTTTTGATGCCCGGAAGGTGGTTTTCTTGCTGCGTTTTCAGACCTGCGTTTTTGGGAGTTTTTACTCCATTTTATGGTGAATTGTTGATTGTTGTTTGTTCCAAGGTTGCTCCTTGATGATTGTGTATGCCTCTAGTGTTTACTAGAGAGGAGANTGTTCCTCACATACTCCTCTTCAAATCCAACGGTCAGTTTCTCGTTTTGATGCCCGGAAGGTGGTTTTCTTGCTGCGTTTTCAGACCTGCGTTTTTGGGAGTTTTTACTCCATTTTATGGTGAATTGTTGATTGTTGTTTGTTCCAAGGTTGCTCCTTGATGATTGTGTATGCCTCTAGTGTTTACTAGAGAGGAGAACTTGTTGTACCCACTTGGTTCTTGGTGATTAGTGGAAGTTTAGGTGCCGTTGTTGAGCGGCCGTGGTTTTCTCCCCGATTTGGGGTTTCCACGTAAATCGTGTGTTCTTTATCTTATTTCCGTTGCTATCTATTTGTGGTGGTGGTGCTGATTTTTGGAGTATATTGTGCTTTGTTGTTCATCTCATTAATTTGGGGAAAAGATTTTATACGCTTCCGTTGTGTTTTATTCTGTGCTTCCCCAACAAAAAGGTGTGAAATAAAAATTAAAACTAAGCACATGATTCTTTTACGGTAAATAAAATATATAAAGAATGAATGTGCCTTATGTGCGTACAAGTAGAACGGGCATCCTCGAGCACAAGGGTCAAGGCTAAAGCCTACCATAACAAGCAAGGCACGCATGCCACAACACTAAGTAAAAAAAACAATACAAGAGACCAACTTGGCACACATGCTGAACTAAAAACCAATACATGCATAAGGCCACAAACGACCTATGATAGTGTAAATCATAATTTTAATTTTACAAACAATATAATAGACATAATATCATGAGACTTATGATCAAAGCGGACCTCAATGTGTGCTTTCCAAATCATGAAGACCTTAATGCCAAAGCTAGCTTCCTTGTCTTCTTCTTAATTTGATCAACCCTTCTGTAGATTTTCATCCAACAGACTGCTTTAGCCAAAATTGTCAAGTGTGCGTCAATACCCAACCAACTACGAATGGATGCCCAGATTTGCTTGCTCACCGAGCAGTCAAAGAAGAGATCTTAAATGTTCTCAAAACCACCCCCACAAAGACTACAATCCTTTGTGGGTAAACGTTGTCTAAAAGCCAGTCACAAGGTGAATGAGCACTTGGGGGGGGGGGGTGGATGAAGGATTGCCAAATAAAAGTCATCCATGGCTTTGGGTTCACATGAACCCTAAATAAGTCATAAATTTTTCTCGAAAGGAGCTTACACCGGCTCAATTCCACTACCTTTGTTCCAAGCTGCTCTTCATTACAGATGATCAACTTACGAGAGATATTAGGAATAATAGATGTATTAGGAAATAAAATATTGTTATTTATTATCTTCCTTGTTACATTACTTTCTTATTGTACTATTGTTACTCTAATATTTCTCAAACGTATATTGAAACTCTCTCTTATAATTCCTATGTATAGAGATGTCATCAAACACGGGAAAATTTTATGTTTTTAAATTTTTTAATTTTAAATTTTAAATTTTAATTTTTTAAATTTTAAATTTCAAATTCTAAAACCGAAAAATTTAAAAAGGGGTATGGGATTGACGGAGGCTGGGGGCATGTGTGGGGGATGGGGCAGAAAGAAAATGCAAATTTTCTTTCGTCCACGACATTCGATGTGACTTGGCCCACATAGCCTCCGCCACGGGACAACTGCTGCACACATGGCCAACATAGTATTTTTGTATATTCATCATATACATTCCTTTTTTAAGTCGTCATTGAAAAAACTGGAAAGAGTTAGAAAAGGTTAGAAGTTAATTTTTCTATTCAAACGAACATGGTTATAGTAGTGATGGGGTAAATTACAGTGTAATCTTAGTCTGGTGGAACCATCTCGTGCCCTACAAAGAACTACTCCTTTCGTTCCCCTAAAATGTTCTTGTTTTGACTTTTTGTAGTTTATAAGAAGATTGAAAAAAACTGAAAGTTTATCAAAACACCCTTAATGAAAATTGATGAAGTATACTAAACAAGTTTGATGAGGTGTAATAAATAGAATAATTGACACTAATTAAGGTATTTTAAATATTAAAAAGATAATATGAAGATCTAAGCTACCCGTCCCGGCTCCTAAGCAGGCCGGTCTCGAAAAATGAAAAAATAAAATTGGACCAATTCGAAATTTACATTTTAGACCCTAATTTATTATCTTAAAATACTTATGCTTCAAAATTATTAATAATGAATTTAAAAATATGGAACCTTAAAATTTTAAGGATCCAGTGCGATTGACCACTTTGCACCCCCTCCGAGAGTCCAAGCCACCCATGCTCCGGTTAGATTCATCTCTTGCTAACGAGCATCTAAACTCTAAAGTCCAAAGTACTCATGATGAAGATTCACAATGCCCATCTCTTATTCAATCTGTCCCATGCATCCTTGGCTTTATTGTCTTGCTCAAAAGTCCATGGTAAATCATGATGCGTATACATATTTTCCCTCTCTGAATCTCTGATCCCTACATCTTTTCAATATGTGCTTTCTACATGTACATTTATTCCATCCCTTCCAAAAAAAATTGTAGAATTTAGAGTAAAACTGATCTGTTTTGCATTGATGTTAGAGGTTGTTTATATACATGAATACATAACGGGTTACGGGCTAGGTTACATGTGGGCCCAATACAAAGTAAATACAAATACCCGCTAACACTCTCCCTCAAGTTGGCGCATGAAGATCCAGAATGCCCAACTTGCGTAACAAGAAATCAAAAATAGGTTTGCCCAATGGCTTAGTGAAGATATCGGCCAACTGGTAGCGAGTTGGCACGTATCGTGTCGATACCTCTCTTCGCTGAACACTTTCTCGAACTGTGTGACAATCGACATCCACATGCTTCATTCGTTCATGAAAAACCGGATTGGCTGCAATGTATAAAGCGGATTGATTGTCACAATACAATCGGGGAGGATATAAAACCGGCACACCCAAAGCAAGAAGAATTCCTCGTATCCACCGGACTTCCACACAAGCATTTGACATAGCTCTGTACTCCGCCTCTGCTGAAGATCTGGCAACAGTGATTTGCTTTTTCGTCTTCCATGACACCGGAGAAGTCCCTAACATGATAAAATAACCGCTAACAGAACGGCGGGACATCGGGCAACTAGCCCAATCAGAATCACAATATGCAGAGATTTGTAAATTGCTAGTAGCACTAAGAAAGATGCCCTGACCCGGATGACCCTTGATATACCGAAGAACACGCATGGCGGCATTCATGTGATCCAGAGTAGGAGCCTGCATAAACTGAGATAATACATGAACAGAATAGCAAATATCCGGCCGAGTGATAGTGAGATAAATCAAACGACCCACGAGACGACGATACCGCGCTGGGTCATGCATGGCAGCCGCGGTCGACGTGCCAAGGGCATGCGTCGTGGGCAACGGTGTGTCCGCCGGTTTACAACCTAAAAGTCCGGCCTCCT